>VXAA01002394.1:293498-441218 GCA_013399115.1 Anseranas semipalmata
TTGCGGCCTTCCAGTACTTGAAGGGAGCGTATAAACAGGAGGGGGAACGCCTGTTCACTCACGTTGATAGTGATAGGACAAGGGGAAATGGTTTCAAACTAAGACAGGGGAGATTTAGGTTGTATATTAGGAGGAATTTTTTCACTCAGAGGGTGGTGAGGCACTGGAACAGGTTGCCCAGAGAGGTTGTGGATGCCCCATCCCTGGAGGCATTCAAGGCCAGGCTGGATGTGGCGCTGGGCAGCCTGCTCTAGTAGTTGGCAACCCTGCCCAGAGCAGGGGGGTTGAAACTAGATGATCTTTAGGGTCCTTTTCAACCCAGGCCATTCTATGATTCTATGATTCTATGATTCTATGTATGAAGCTGCCTTTTGTTTTAGCTGGTTGTCTTAGTTTGGAAAAGCTGATAATATGATAAGAAATTATGACTGCAGACATATACAGGTGTAAATAAGTTTGCATACACATAAATATACAAATTGATGTGTCAATATTTGTTTAAAATACAGAGTGAACAGTGACTAAAAAGTTAAATGATACCTGATTTTGCTAATTTTAATGCTGTAACTTGAGATTAATTCCACTTCAAGATAAAGCAGGAATAATGACTGTATTTTAGGCTTGGTACAAACATTCCAGTTCTGAATTTTGAGACAGAAATTGAGACAGAAACATTATTTTTGTAAGTAAAAGGAGATGGGAAGGAGGAAATTCTTTCAGTATTAGACAGACTGTATGTGGGCAAAGTTTCAGACGTTAGCACTTCATGAAAATGAAATGATTTCAGCGCACATTTAATATTTAATTGTAGTCAACAATGGGAACAATTTCCAAGTGGCAGTGGATGTGATCATTTTCTGGAACAAATGGATAAGAGCAATTTACACTCTGTACGGTCTTTGGCAATATCACAGAGAGTTAATGCAAGTAGAGTGGCAGGAAAGGAAGCATGACATAGTGTGGCAAACTGGACAGCCTCCAAGATGCTCATTAGCCATGTGACTAATCTTAAAATGAATACATAATGCAAAAGAGATGCAAAAGCAGCTTCCTGTTTTGGTGAGATATCACTGCATGAGACTGTGTCAAATGAGCAGTTGAGGGCATTAAGGCTGTGTCAATGTCACACTTTAATTGAAATGGGTGTGGGATGGGAGGCACTTTAGCATTAAGCACATGAATTTCCATGAGGTTTCCTGACGAAGTAATGCATTCACCAAAGCGTTAAATAAAACACATTTCAACTCGTCGTTAATAAGATGCTGGAAATGTGTGGGTGAATTTGGGAAAAAAGATATGATGTGACTGAAAAATGTTATATATAATGCATAGCAAAAAATGTATAACAAGGAATATATCTGTTTTCAAGGTATAGTAGTGGAAAGGTATAAAGCAAGGGAAATACAACCTCATTGGTAATGACAGAGTAAAAGAAGACAAAGGTGGGACGAGAGGGGCATCTTGCTACAAAAGTACTATTCAAATTAATTTTTAGGGTACATATAAGGTGCTAGATCATTTCTAAAACAAGTATATGTTTACGCTCCATCCCTAATTTCTTTCTCATTCTCATTTTTGCATAGAAGGTAAAATATTTGGATTGGACTGAGCAAGCTGCAATTGGATTTGAGCTCTGAAATTATTTTTTTCTTTTCGAAAATTCATGTGATCGATAGCTGAATAGTCATCATGGTCTTTCATTCATCATTCTCTATAGATTTATTAGCCATATCTGAGGCTGGATAAACAACTCATTTAAAATGATCTGAAATTAGTACAGTTTGTCTCCAAATATGTCTCCAAGGGTATTCAGACTGATTGTGTAGACCTATCTAAATTACCTGTGTTTGTGTTCCATATTCATCATCATATAAAAAGACAAATGGAGAATATAGAAGAATACCAGTTTATGCATTTGAATCATATTCCTAAACTTGTGTTTTATTGCTAGTTTTTATTTTTCTATCTGTTGGTATTATCTGCATGGTATGTCACATTAAGGTGTTAATACTCTCAGTATAAAGCATTTGTGAGTTACACAGATGAAAATGGGCAAACGGAAATTATGCTTACTATGCTGGGACAGAGCTCCAGATTCAGGAACCTAAATTAAAGTGTCTACATGTGATCTGTGTGTCTTGGTTCTGATTATGTGGGATTAAGGGAGATTTAGGAGTGGAGATTTAGGTCTTTGCTTAATTCCGTTATTACAGGCTTCTAGAACCATTTGACATGTCCTATAGTATCCTGCCTAGGTTCGAGTTCCTGTTCCAGAAGGTTGTGGGTCTCCTAGGTTCTCCTCCTAGGTTTTGTGTCATTGTCATCTGCGCCCTCCCCCCCCGATGTGACACAGGACCTATGGAGGACCAGAGACCTTCTAGTCCAGGAGCAGAGCACAGGCAAGATACCTTAGAGCATGTCCAGTAACAATGGTCATCTGTGTGTGGGCAACTGAATAGCTTCTATACTACCATTAAGTGTAAGGGGATTTATTATACCTACCTTGAATGTAGACACATATTTTGTAGCTGTCTAAATGCAGGTGCCTGAATCTGAATCACAGTACTTTCTACGACAGCTTGTAAGAACAAGGGTCTTCAGAGATCCTGATGATATCTCTCACAGTGTATGGATAGCTGTCCTGCAGTGAAGGGAGGGAAAAGCACAGTGGGATTTGTCATGTAGAATCCTTGTTATGGTGGGAAGGAAAGGAGAACATTGGCACACGTCTGGCAGCACAGGTGCTCCCACTGGAAGATTGAAAAAAGTCATGAATAGAAAAGAAGGGAGTAATATTAAAGAAATTAAGAATGCAAGAAGTGCTCAGTTAGTTTAGATTTCAATGAGGCAATGAAATACCTTCTGCTTAGTGCTGTTATTATATTCTGCCATGTAGGGAAATAGAAAGTCTTTGAAGCCATGGAAGATAGAGACTGGAAAACCATAGCAGATCTTTGTGTTGGAAATAATTTGATTTAAAAAGGCAAAAAAGTCCCAAATACCCCACCCAGTACTCCCATTTCTCTTGGAAATAAATATTTGAAAAAATGCTTGTTACCCCTCTAAAAAACATATTAATGATTGTTTAATCACCTCCCAACATTTCAGTCTCAGCTCTGTCCTCTAACTGGGGTCCATTCTCAGGTCAAGCTAAGCTTTGATTCTTTGACCTTTCCTCTGTAGAGAACTGCATTATTTTCCTCAGTGATGAAACAGTCTGGCCCCATATTAAATATGCTGTGTTGCTCAGATACATGATCTCTAGGTCTGCTGTTAAATTTTCTTTCTTGGGACTTTGCCTTGATAAGCCAATTATTCAGTCCTAAACAGTTTTCACATAAGAAAAAACCAAAACAACCAATTAAATTCTCTGTCCATAACTGAGATGAATCACATCTAAAATCTTGGACAGATACTTAATGTCTGCTGCCTCTTTGTAACATTCATATTTTCTTACCGGTGCAACCCATCATGCAATTATTTGAGGTGTGTACACCAGGTGACAGCTCACTGTCACTTAGCATTTTCAGAGACTTGGGAAATAGTGCTTAATCTTGTAATTTTCTTTTGCTAATATCTGTGATATAAACAGTAGCAGACAGGCAAATGCAGTCTGTCGTTCTAGGGAGTCGGTGGCCCAGAGAGCTGTTCCTACACTTGTCATTTTCCCGCTATCATTTCCCCAAGCACCTGCTCCGAGGTTGAAGGTTAATAAGAATACCTTCACTAGCATTTAGGCCTGCAGTCTAGTCTTGGAATTGCAGTGTCCATCACTCATGCCCTTAGAAAACATAGCACAGCAGGTGTGCTAGCAGATTCACTTACACCACAGTGGTACCAGGCAGTAGTGGCAGTTACGAGTACCTGCAGTGTCCTGTGAGGTCTCAGGGAAGGAAATACAACGTAGAGGAGACAGGGTGTAGAGCTAACTAATTACTTCACCCTGAATCATGAACAAGGAATAGTGCACCGTCGCATCTTAGGAACAAACTTCAGAGGCTCTGCAACTGACTCTGGTTTTGTGAGATGAGGTGAGACAAATCTAACGACTCATTTATCTGGAAAAGGAGGAAGTCCCACTCCTCTCCTCATCTCTGCTGTTCTCCCAGCCTTATTGTCTCTCTGGCATTCATCAGACAGTTTTGCAAGCTGATATAACAGTAGTCTGGGAGAAAACTAAGCCATGCCAACACAGGATGGCTGTCTGCCAGGTTAGTGAGTTGAATCATTTTAGTAAACAATTCAGCAAGCTCTAGAAGTGGCACAAGGGATGGTGTAGAACTATATGTGGGGAAATGGCAGGATAAGTGGGGATGAAAGAGAAGAAAAGAGATCTTTTCCTTCTGGGACAGGCAAGCTGACAACTGTGACAACTGATTCAGCCATCTCATAGAATGGCTTGGGTTGGAAGGGACCTTAAAGATCATCTGGTTCCAACCCCCCTGCCGTGGGCAGGGACACCTCCCACCAGACCAGGTTGCCCAGGGCCTCGTCCAACCTGGCCTTGAACACTTCCAGGGATGAGGTATGCACAACTTCTCTGGGCAGCCTGTTCCAGTGCCTCACACCCTCTGAGTGAAGAATTTCCTTCTAACATCTAAAATAAATCCCCCCTCTTTTAGTTTAAAGCCATTCCCCCTTGTTCTGTCATTGTCTGCCCAAGCAAAAAGTTGCTCTCCATCTTTTTTATAAGCCCTCTTTAAGTACTGAAAGGCCGCAATGAGGTCTCCCTGCAGCCTTCTCTTCTCCAGGCTGAACATCCCCAGCTCTCTCAGCCTTCCTTCACAGGAGAGGTGCTCCAGCCCTCTGATCATCTTTGTGGCCCTCCTCTGGACCCGCTCTAACAGGCCCACATCCTTCTTGTGCTGGGGGCCCCAGACCTGGATGCAGCACTCCAGGTGGGGCCTCACAAGGGCAGAGCAAAGGGGATCACCTCCCTCGACCTGCTGGTCACACCTCTGTTGGTGCAGCCCAGGATGCAGTTGGCCTGAGCTGCAATTGCACACTGCTGGCTCATGTTGAATTTTTCGTCCACCAGAACCCCCAAGTCCTTCTCTGCAGGGCTGCTCTCAATGAGTTCACCCAGTCTGTCCTCATGTCTGGGATTGATTGACTCATGCAGAGTCACTCTCGGACACCAGCCTGTGAGCCAAAACTCCTTCCCAAGTTAATGTCTGTTCACAAAGACAATAGGGATAATTACCTGTGCCAAAAGGGTAGGTGGATTCCAAAAAACATTTAGAGGGAAAACTATTGGAGGGAAAAAATCCATCAAAGGCTATTAAAAACAAGGATTCTGCTTCCAGCTTAGAAGGACTCTTGAGGTACAAATAAGTGGAAGCTGACAGAGGATACAAAAAAATAAAAAATAAAAATCACTGTGTGGGATTCCTTGGGCTATTGGTCAGTCTCCAAAAGATGCAAATGGTTTAGATGGATTGTTGGTCTTCGATGACTTTACTCTTTATATTCTCATTTAGAGCTTTTACCTGCTGTGAATGACCTTAATTGATGGTCTGGCCGGTGGTCTGACTTCCCTTTCTCCCCTGTCTCGTAAAGCAAGCAAACGGATGAACAACTCTATTTATTTCCCAGGCATCTCTGCCTGACATCTGCCTACCATGGCTGGAACAGGAGAGTGAAGTGTTTCTCCTCTGTGGTGCCATGCTGCATGGTCACCCCTTAACTGTTAATTGTTCATACTTATCATCTATCCTCCATTAACTCTCTTTGTGTTAGAATTAAGATATATTCCTGCCTCGACCATCTGCTCTCCTCCACTGAGAAAAGTGTCAATGGAGGATCAAAGCACAGTTTATAACCCTTCTATTCCTCCTAGACACCTGCTAGTTTAATTGTGTACCAGCTAAACAGAGAAGAAAAGTAATCAAAAACTGTATATAACAGTGTGCCCTTGTAATTGCTATTCTCAAGCACAGGTTAGCTAGATTAAAATTTAGGAAGGGAAAAAAGAGCCATTGAGTATAACTGTGACAATATCAAAACATTTCTGAGGTATATTCCGTAATAAATAATAATAATAATAATAATAATAGTGACATGATTTGATTAGAATTCTTTGATAATATCTACCAGATCTGGAGTCTAGAAAGCGTCAGCCAAGGATAGAAATAATTATAAAATATTTTTGGCTGTTCTACAAACAATACACTTTTTTATTTGTTTGTTTTGCATAGCTTCATACAGGCTGAAGACCTGTATCTGAGCAACCGGTGTGTTTGATTTGACTCCATCCAACAATCCTTACCTCACCCTGCTTGGATTCACCAAGTTTCTAATTGATTCATCTAATAAACTGAAGTGGCAAAAGAAGTTGAAGAGTCCTTTTTCTTATCATAGAAGAGCTTTTTCTCAGAGGTGAGCTCTTCAGGCCTCCCTTAAGGCTTACAGTGATACTCCAAACACTGACCTATCATAGAAAACTGGGACAACAGTTTCTCCTTGGGTTCTAAGCTAGTATAAGGCTTTTAATAGGGTTTCATATACACACTTTCATTGGATTGAGCCACTCGTAATCAGGAGAATTCAGCTTCTAGTATATAGATCCTGACTGGGCGTAAATGTGAACAAAGTGTCCATCTGGTTGGACATGAAGGCAGGAGAGTTTGTATGGTTATCCAGAACAATAATCCTCAGTGAAGTCACAGGCTGGTTTTGGTATCTAATTCACAACATAAATGTACAGGAGTTCTAGAACATGATTCATCTCACCCTAACATCTACATCTCAGGTTAGTCAGGTGAATGGTATTCGCAAATGTCAGATACTATAATGAAAGCCTATGTTCTTAGAGGTAAAGTGGGGCAGAATGCCTCCTATCCTAGTCAAAATTAGGTGGCAATTGAGGAGAAGATTCAATGGTCCTGGAATTTACATGACTGAAGCTGTAGTGAACACCTCAGTCTTTCTGAGGCTTTATCCCAGTGGTTCTGTGATAGGTATCACAACTCATACAGTGATGATAATTATGATTAGGACCATGAACTTAGAAGAAGCTGAACTGAGGCTTGCATTCCCTCAAATAGGATCATCACATGTAAAACTTTCTTTCATGTTTCCTGTATATCATGATTTGTAAAAATAACCCTTAAATGACTTTTTGAAATTGGAAAAGACAGTTATGCTATGGCTTCCTAAAGGTGGATGATTTATCTCACTCAATTCAAAATTCTTCATCACGGGACAAATGTCTCCATTAACCTTTCTTTCATGGAAGCCGGCAGCCATCTACACCTTACTAAATCCAAGGCACCATCCATGCTAATAACCATGCAGATGTAGTCAACTTGTTAATTACTCCCCCTGAAATGACAAGAAGTGAATTCGTAGCTGTCAGATCCTCCCACTCAGTAGCACAATCACGGACTTGAAAGAGTAGTGAAATTGCTACCTGCTATTCTTGTTCCCCAAGATAAGGGTACTTGGACTCCTGTTAATTATCATGTTTTGATTAAACGGGAGTACTTTGTTCACTTTGTTCATGTACATCTTTGAAGTAAATGACATTTTTCTGGAAGCAGAGAAAGTAATGATATTCTTTTATTAAATATTAGTAGCATTATCTATATTGCAAGTGGTTTCTAACAGTAAAGCAAGTGCTACAGCGAAGGTTTGCCTGAGTTATCTTTAACCCTGATTTGCAAAAATACTAACATTTGCAAGAAATCATACTTTCTCTTCTAGAGCTGGTTCTGAGAAAAATATTTGTCACTCAGGTGAATAATCTGATTCACATAGATGAGACAACGTATAAGCAAAATATCCTTCTGTGCATGTTTGCATATTAAAATCATAAATGGTGGCTTTGTTGATAACAGCATTTGCATCATACCTGAAAGTTACTGCATTGGGCCAAATTATTCAGTTAGACTTCAGTCTTTTATCCAAATCTCTGCTGTATCCTACGTCTCTGCAGAAGGATATCATCATTTATACGGGGTGACATATGCTATATCCAGGAGAATCCTACATTTCACAGTATGTTGTTATGAAAGAATGCAATCAGCTTCTCCATCAATACGTCTGTGGGAAAGGGCACGTGGTTTTCTGGTCTTCATCTTGGTTATATGTATTGTAATTAGAAGTTGATCATACTCTTATGATTCTGTTTTTCATGGGCTCTTGTGAACATGTATTTTGCTTTTATTAATAATTGCATTTTAAGGGGAAAAATGCATGCTTGCAACTAGAAAATAAAATGTTGCAAATAGTAAAAAATAAAAACATAGCTCAGTACTATAAAGATAGCCTAGGTTTCTATAGCAGAAGACATTTGTATTGAACTTTTTTTTAAAAAAAATTCATTTTGCTCTTGGTCCTGAATTTTTTCAGGACTAGGTAAGTAGCTTTACACATTACAGATAGTCCACACAGGGATAAAGTTATGATACTCTCTTCTTGCACATTCAGGTACTCTGTCTCACATGTCTCTCCGTGTTTGTATACATAGGCACCTATGCACACGTGTGAAAAGACACATGGATATTTTGTTTATGTGTGTATGTCTAATCTCCCTATAATGGCACACCAGGAGAATAGATAAATATCAGTACTCAGTGTAGAATGATCTGTTGACTTGTTGTATCAGAACATTGAGTCAGAACTGAAGAAAAAGACCTGTAATATATCCAACTCTACAATGTGAAAGTGTTCATTTTATGGAGGCCAAGTAGTAGTGGAGAACTTACAGAATCTATTCCTTGTTGTTCTGTTTGCATCTTTACTCCTTGAAATGATGAAAAAGTAGTGGAGGCCAAGTGGGTTCTTGTCAGTATTGTAATAAATGGTGATTTAGTTGATTTCTGTGGCACACTTGCTACCATGAACGCAGACTGAATCTGTTATCTTCATATATGCTGTTGTTATAATGTATGTGCACTGCATAAAAACTTTGAGCCCTCATTGAAGAGAGATCTGATATTGTCTAATGTGCTGTATGAGCAGAGACTGGAGCAGTCAGTTTGCCTTGCTGGCTACTTAGGTCTCACATTCTTGATCTTCTTTGCCTGAAAGTGAATATCTTACCTTTAACTTGCTGTTGGACTTTGTGCTTTGTCTCCTTCTTGCTGAGTATGTGTAGATGAAAACATCTCTCATGGAACATTTTGTGCAATAAAATCATTCTTAATTTTGGTGCTTCTTGAAAGTGACCTGGGGCATTGTTTCCTGTTCCAACTGGTTTGTTAGGAAACAGCATGATAATGAGGACCCAATGGGAGAAGACAAAACAAATTTAACTGACTCAAAGTTCAATTCACTCGGATTTCTGTTCACACAAAACCTTTTAGAGTACAGATAATGCATCTTTTTGTGCCTACCACGGACTAAGTGAGATTAAGCTGCTTTTGCTTCCCCTGCTTTTCAGCAGAGAATGAAATGGTACTACAGTAATGAAACTGCAAGCTGACGTTGAAAAACAGGTGCTTGTACGTATCTATAGGCACAACTGCAAAAAAAAAAAAAAAAAGAAGACAGAAAGTGCAATGGATAACCCATTTCCCAATTTGGAAGGCACTGAGTGCATGTCAGGTCACTGAGAAAGCTGTGGTGTAAGTACCCAATGCTGAAAATCAATCAGGCTCCTTCAGCAGCTGTATGTTATCAGTCTTGCCCTACAGAACACAGATCTGAAACATTAGGCAGCCCAACAAGAGGGAAGAACTTAATTTGGGAGCAGCTGTTTTAAGACAGATACATAATGGCATTAAAAGAGGAGCAGGGCAGTGAGGTGAGAACCAAACACAATGCTCATTAGCCTGAGAATGCTTTTAGTTTTATTATTGTAGCCAGACACAGAGTACCATCAATGGCAGCTAAAGCCTAGGTTATGAAAGAAGTGACACCAGAGTATGAAGACGAAGACAGTTCAGTTAAAAACTACTTATAATGAATAGTCAAACTGCATGGGACTCACTGGGCCTAAACTCAAATCTTTATTGGGATGCAAGAATTCTGAATGCTTAACAGGTAAGTTAGGCCTGTCTCTGCAGGTATTTAAGCACCACTTTTCATTGATGGTAGCAGGATTAAGTGCAGGGGTTTGTTTGAGGAACTGGGCAGTTTAACTATGCTTCTGCTTTCCATCAGAGATATTAGCACAACTTATTTCAGGAGGACAAAATGAACTAATAGTGTGTTCTGCTCTCTCAAAAGAGGTGTTCTATTTTTTTGTTTTCCAACCTATGGAATCTATTCCTTGTTCTATTGGCATCTTTACTCCTTGAAATCATGAAATATGAGCAGTCAAGAATTTATGTGCCACTGGAAATACAGGAACCTCTAAAATAATGTAGTTAGTTAAGAGCATGTCATAATGCTGAACAAAGGCTAAATAAAGGAAACGGAGAATTGCATCTTCAAATGAAATTAATAAGGAGAGTTGTAGTGTACAACAGTAATATGCATTTAAATTTAGCAAGGCCATTTTAAAACAATGTTACAGAATGCTTTCTAAAGACATATGTGGCCAAGACCTTGGTTTAATATCTTATTTGAAAACATGTTTATGGTAATTTGAATGCTAAAATGAAAACTGAAAGATAGAAAATGCTGTGTTTCTCATTGTGCAGCTGAATGTAATGAATAAATGTATGAATTCCTTTTATAATAAGCACTTAACATGACTAATGTTTTGTTTTTTTCTCAGATTATTTTAATTTTCTCAAGGCCTACACTATAGTCTTTTTATAAGAATAAGGGTAGCACAGAGGTACCAACTACATTAAATGCTGCATTACTTACCTGCTTCTCTTTCATAGAAATGTAGACAACAACAGAGATGCTTCAAGTGTGTAGTTACTGAAGAAAGAGTTTCCATCTGTGGGTTTGGAAAGCAATGGCCATCCTTTTTGTGTGCTGCAAACATTCAGCAAGATCCTATTGCCTGGAATGATGTTGACTGCTGTGATCACATGTATGGGAGGGAGCAGGCAACTTGTGCGGTTAACACAAAACTAAGCAAAATCTAGAAGTTCTGACAAAGCTAAACAAATAACAGCATAGTGTCAAATGCAGTTCAGTGCTGACAAATAAAAAGCAGCAGCACTGGAAACAATAATCAGAAGTATTTTTAACTGCTGGTATAACAGAATTATGTAACACTAGGCAGAACTGGAAATAGGATATTTAAGTATCGAGTTACTAAGTCTGATGTGGTATTTACATGCCCAATTTTCCTACTAGCCTTATTTTACGAGTATTTACAGAATACAAGGGAATCAAATCTGTCAGTTCTGCTCTTCTAAGCCGTTCATTGCTTATCAAGTGTGCATAGTTCATAGGAAGGCAACCTCTGTGACTTGGTGTCCTTGTCTGCAAAATGCTGATAGCAATGCTCCCCCACATTATAGAATGCTCATACTCCAGCAAAATAATTATATGCTAAGGGAAGCCATCAGACCAATATATTTTGATGGGCAATTCCTATGGGATGCGTGTTTTTATTGCAAACAAGGAGTTACATGTAGTAGCTGGTACAGTGGTTCAGGTTCCTGTTCATCCACTCTCCTCTTATTTAAAAATTCCTTGTAAATAGAAATGGCACTCAAACAGGCAAAGACCTGATCATTCTATGTTCAGGAGCATCTCTGAAGTAAAATGCATATGTATCAGATAATCTAAGCACACCAAGAGCTGCATCTCCTGCTGTCTCTTTGGCACACAAGGAGAACAACAAGAGGCAGAACTCCAGGTGTGACTGACTGAGCTTGGACTTCCGTCTGCTGGTTTGGCATCTCCTTAGCCAAAGAAAATATACTTTGGCTCACCTATGTATGAGAAAATCTGCAGTTGATAATGTAGAAGACAGAGAATAGGACAGAATTATTTATTTGGAAGTAACAGAAGCTGAATTAGCAAATGGAAGAAAGAGACAGCTAACCTATATTTCAGGGACTGGAACATGTCTGTGATGCAGATGAAAAGTCCATTCCAACACCCCTTTAAACTGTACGCCATCCAAATCTACTTGTCATGAAGCAGTTACCTGCTCATAGCTGAAAAAGGGCTTTGATATATTTTTTATGAATCTAGCTTCTTCAGTGCTAGGATAACTGATAGCAACACAACCCTGCATTAATTATTGTTCCTCTGTCTCCAAAATGATGTCCTTTAAAAAAGCCGTAAAAAGAGAATGTACTCATTTTACCAAAAAAAAAAAAAAAAAAAAGCCAAATAACAAAAGGCTTAAGGAAGCTTTTTTTTTTTTTTGTAATAATATTGCAAAAGACATTCAATTATGAAAAGAGGTTAAAAATGTCCTTTGAAAAAAACATTTTTTCTTGATTTAAATGAGATTCATTAAAGGAGGAAAGAATTGATAATAAAAAGAATAGGTGCCAGTCAGAAAAAAGGTAGAGCTCTGTTTCCTGACCTCTCTCTTCCCCCCAGAAAACAGTAAAGTCAATAACAGATCAAGCCACATAGTATAATGTTTAAGCTGAAATTTTTATCTACTTTCATTTTTAGTTTTAATGTTTGTAGGGAATAGTATTCTTAAATAAGACCATATTATATATATTTATAAAACAATTTTCTTTAAAAAATAAGTTTTGCCAGATATTTTAATGATCAAGTTCATAAATCAGTTACTTATTACACAGATTACACAATGATGCAGAAGTTTTGATTTCCTTTTTTCTTTGATACCTATAAAATACTCGTTTTTACAGTCTGTATTTGAATCATATCTCACAGCAAGATCAATAAGCTCTATCCTCAATTGTTTTTTATAATACCCTATCTTTCTGCTGCGTTGTACCTAAACCAAAAGCTGGGACCTTACAATTGGCTTCACAGAAAGAGACTTATACTGAACTTAATATAAGAAATACAATTATTGTCTGATTGTGTGATTTATTGTCTGATATCTGATTATTATTCTCCTTTGTTTTATTTTTTTTATACCTCATGCTAGTGCTGTTCTGAAACTCCAGCCACAGTTTGGCCTTTCAATAAATTTTAGAAATATCACTCCTTAGAGCTGTAGGATGTAAAATCCAGATACACATGCCTTAACAGCTCCCAATTAACTTTAAAGGGAGTATTATATAAATTAATTAGGTGGAAGAAAATGTAATGTACTCAAACATAAATACTGTAAATTACCAGACAGCATTTGTAATAATATGAATAATTTTTAAAATGATGAGATTAGACAGCAAGTTTACTAGAGTTCCTGATGACAACTTTCCTGCTTTGTTTCCTGTACACTCAGGTGGTATGTTAGTGGAACAGCTTCCCTTCTGTTGTTCTCTGTCCACATATAAACATCATGTTCCTCTCAGACATCAGGGTTTCTCAGTTTCCTTAATGTAACCATAATGTGTACTATGCTGCCTGGACTAAGAAAGACTAGCCACGTAGCAGTCTTTTTTGAAATCATTTAGGAAGCATGCAAAAACTCCAGGGTTTCTGTTTAGCATTATAGCTACTAATAATACAGAAATACACTAACTGCATCTAATATATAGGCGTATCGAACTCTGGATCTGCCTCTGCCCTATAGTTAAACGGAGTAAAATGAAGGTGTTTATATAATCCCTTACTCAGCTCTATTTCCATTACTATCTGAGATGAAATCCCAGTTAAAAGAATTAATTGTAGACCAGAACTAGGTGGTACAGCTCTTCCCCTGTTAGCATGATTTTTTATTTATTTATTTTATTGATTTTTTTTTATTTATGCATCTTCCTTCTACCTCCTGTGCTGGAAAAATTCATTGTCCTAACAGCCCCAAAGATCAGCAAATACACAGGGTAGATGGAAAGGCAGTGCCTCTCAAAAGGCTGGCTCTGTTTGAGCATTACAAAGCTGATACATCATGAGTGGGTGCTATAGTCTGATATCTGATACGGTGGGTGTGGGCTCAAGATAGCACTTGCCTCAATAAGTGTGGCCTTTAGGACTTCCTCCTAAGTGAGTGCCATAAGAAAAGTAGGTGTTAAATCTCCCATCTCTTTCCCATTCAAATACAGGTTGAGAATACCCCTGCTTAGCACACCCCAGTTGAGGATATTTTTAAGCTTTTCTATATTATCTGTACTATCTGCTTATGCAGAGAAGGAATATTACAAATGAAAGTCATATCTCTTTCCTGTTTCATCTCAACATTTCTTGGGGCAAAGGCAAATTCTGCAAGTAAAATGCATGTTCCAAACATAACTGCCTAGAAAACTAGATTCATGTGCTTGGTCAATGTTCAATAGAATGTGTTTCAGCAACACCAGCAGAAGTTAGCATATATTAAAAATGAAAATGGGACAGTGGTTCTGGCATATCCTTGTAAAGTTTTTTAAGGTCATTAGTTTGAGAGAACAGAATAAATGAAAATAACACACTGGGTTTGTATGTTTGGTGTTGACTTTGCAGACTGAAAGGGCTATAAACACATTCTTATAGCCTTGCTCCAGCTTTTCACAGTTGCAACTTTATGGATTACAGTAGCATGATATTCAGAGTACACCTGGAGTAGCTCAGCAGGGTGTTAGACATGTAGATACCTGTCCATTTACTTACTGAAAGCTCTGACCTATTGAGAGGCCAGTCCATCTTTTAGTTATAACTAGCTCTGGACCTCTAGTCCCTTTCCTTAGCAAATAAGATACAGCTTCTCTAGATTTCAGCTTCATTTTTGTTCAAGCTGAATTTAAGTATGCAAATGTCTCTCTGCGGTATCTACTTTGAAGCTACTGCTTTAAAACTCACATTGGTCTAAGTGAAGAGAGGAATAGGACCAAAGCATTCTGGTTTTAGAGTATCCAGCTGTGGAGCCAAAAGTGCAAGTTAAATTTATGCGAGTCATATGTTAATTACATAGACATGAATGTAACGCAAATGAGCACCCACCTGTGTAGCAATCTATTAACAATACTTTATATTATTCATATTATTTATATGAAGGAAATACCATATTTGATACTACATATTTTCATATATTTTTATTTTCGTTTTTGGCTAAAAGACAAAAATTATACTGCATGCATCATTGTTGTGCAAAAACAGATTACATACCATATAAACAGTCTAATTCAATCTATATGGTCCCTCTTTGGCATGCAGCTTCTTATTCAGCAATACCTAGAAAGAGATCTATTGACTGAAGCACATGCTGGTTGGAGTGCTTTGGCTTTCTCAGCTAGGCAATGTATCATACATTGAATTAAGTCTTTGGGTCATCCTAATATCAGTGGGATGATCAGTGGTATTTGTTTAAAGCAAGGCATATTCCTAAGTAATTTGCTGAACTGAGGCCTAAAAGAAGCAGGAGATTCATGGAAATTACTGTATGTGATTATGTCATTAAAGATAGCCTGCCAGTGACTACGCAGGAGTGAACCAAGTTAATGCCATCCAGAATACCTCATATCTTAAAACTATATTTTTTTCCTTTGTGTAGGTTTTTACATGCTTTTATAAAGTGTCATATAATGCAAGATATATAGGGCACAAATTTGAATGTCTTGAGGATTCCTGCTACCTTCAAGATAATCCCATTGAGAGCCTAAGTCCTCAGGGGTCTCTGGCAGCCAGGGCTTGCAGGATTGAGGCATGGTACAGGATCAGCCATATGTTCATGCTGATTAATGGCACTTCTCAGATGCATTAAATGCACTTGTCTTGTCTTCACGCCTCGGTGCACAGCCAAAGCATAACATCAGTCACCAAAACCACTCAGACTGCTATGCACTATTGTTTAATTAAACAACACAGATAATTTCTAGGACTATTTCAAGTACAAACATGGCCTGATATCTGAGCTCTATTTAACCTTAGGAAGGAAATACAAATATTGAGAGGGGAATGAAATTGAAATGTGAGGAAAATAGCTTATGCAAATAGTAGTTCACCTCTTTTGTTTTTTCTCCTTCCAAATTTAGCTTGAAAAGAGCGTGAGCTAAGGGAACAGTCTACCAAGCACAGTTTTTCCCTCCTCAAGCCATGAGTGTGTGGACACTGATTACAGAATTCATTTAAAAAAATTGCATTTGCATCCTGACCAGAGATATACAGAGGTCTAATTAATTGCTCTGACAAATCTGATTGAGAAACCCCCTTCAGCCACAGGGAGACTTCCTCAGTAATTTAGGCAATGTTTAGCTTGAAACTTTTTGCTGGAAAGGCTCTGTGGAAGTGTGATTGGGATAAGTGAAAACCAGCCTGGTGCCTAGCACCAACACATAGCCTCTGAAGCTTTGTGACTTAAGCAACACCTGTGGCCTGTGCTCTCCTTTTAAACACGGGCAATTTTACTGCTACAGTATTTTGAGGTAGAGCAATAGAAAAGACTAGATCACTCCCTAATGCTTTCCAGTGATGGTAGGATTTCAGAGGGAGTCTTTGTGACTTGAAAGAAAGCAAAGTTAGGTCAGACTGGAGAGCTTTTGGAAAGCCTACTCCAAGCTAGCACAGGTATTTTGTTTTCGTTTCTCTGAGCCACTCCTATGCTTAGTTGTACTGCACTGTGTTTTTCAGAGGATGCCTATAAAACTCAAGTCCGAATTGATGATGAACCAGCCTACTTGGACATTCTAGACACTGCTGGACAGGTAAGTACTTTCCCAATGTAAACCATTCTATCAGAGAAAAAAACAAAGATTTTAACCTCAGATATATGGGTCACACAGCTAGAAACAAGCTTCCCTATTCAAACATCAAGGGAGCAGTGATAGAATAACACTGAGGAATTAACAAAGGAGATTAAAGGAGTGCTTCAGTGGTATAGTATGACTTCAAAATCTGACCAGAAGAGACAGATAAATTTAATCAAGTAGAAGCTAAAAAAACTGTTTCTTTTTTCTCTTGTATAAAGAAACATCCATCACAGTCATGGAATGAATAAATGGTGCTGTTCGTTTGTCTTCTATACTTTTCTTTCCTGCTTTTCTATATATTACAGGAATCTTCTGATATACTTGTAGATCGAGTATTTTGTTACCATTCTTCTCCTCCCTATACTATGTTTAAACGTCACATCTGTAACAAAAAGATCTTACTGCTAAAGTAATGCACAGTGTATGTAAAATGTGTATATGTGTGTGAGCATCAGTCAAGGAATTACATTTTTCACATACACTAAGGCAAAGGAGACGTTAAATGACAGAATTTTTCACCTGACTCAGTTCATCTCCTTTCCATCCCAAAATTTTTTTATTGTTTAATCAAAATGTTGCAGCTGTTTGATCTTTTCCTGAGGTATGTGACAGGTTCAGTTTGAAGGCTTTGATAGTTTCATGAGTTTCTGTAGTGTATGTGCACTTTGTACAGGAACGAGTCAGTCAACAAGGACAATAACTCCTTAATAAAATGATTTAGGAAGTAAAAGCCTGGAAACCTTGATCTCAGCTTCCCAAACTTCTGACTGCACCTTAGCTCTGCACTGCAAATGGTGGGAAATGCAGTCTGCTGCCAGGAATTAGAATGGCATGGAGGTATACAAGGCTGAAAATAGTTCAGAGAGATTGTGGTGGGAGTTTTATATGTGAATGAAATATAGGCCAATTTCAAAGTGAACTCAACCCAGTTCCAGGAATCAAAAGATGCCCTGAATTATTCTTCCTTGACCCAAAATTTTACAGTCCCAGCAGTTAACCAGTGACTTGCTGCTGAGTCTCCTGTGAAAGTGTTTGATTTTTGAGAAAAGTTAAGCTAGATTTCAAGGCAAGTCTCCAAAGCTATGAATTTTATTGACCTACAATTTACTATTAAAACAGGCTCAAGAAGCTTCCCATGTATAATAATCCTAGCATAGCTTCAGCAATGATTTGGCTGGGGGAGGAAAAGGAACATCGTAGTTGTTACTCAATAATATGTGTGAAAATATCTGTACTTTTGATGGAGAAAGGGAAGCAACATTTTATTTGCTCACTCAGGAGGTCTGACCCTAGTAACTTCAGTCCTATATTGTCATTAGTATGCAATTACTGGGGGAATTACATCTCCAGCTGTTTAGTCTTGTAAAACTTTGTGTTACGGATGTCCTGTGTTAGTCTTTCAAATTGTTCGTTATCAACATCTACTTCATTCTACTCTTAAATTCACTTTAGTCCTGCTTTGTAAAGTTAAAATGCCAGAAATTGAAATACTTTCCTACCCAGAGGTGAAGAGGATTGATGAATCAGAGTTTATGCATCCATCTTTTTTCTAACGGAAAGAGGAGCAGAATGCCATACAGAATTTCCTCTTCATAGGTGTGTTCCCAATTTGCTGTTTTGTTTGTTTGTTTCGTTTTTGCCTGTGGAGACCCAGAGAGAGTGCAGGAGTTAAGCTCTACAATCCCTAGAAGAGGGTGCAGTAGGTACGGAGCTCCTTGTGTTGTGCTCCCACTCATAGACTTGTGCAGAGGTGAGCTAGCTGATCCCCAATCTGCATCTG
The DNA here is from genome assembly GCA_013399115.1 of Anseranas semipalmata. NCBI lineage: Eukaryota > Metazoa > Chordata > Aves > Anseriformes > Anseranatidae > Anseranas > Anseranas semipalmata. Next base: position 311,889 of record VXAA01002394.1, read on the forward strand.
TCATACAAATATCATTTATATAGAGGAAATATCATTTATATGAAGGAAACTAGCTTAAATTCAAAGCAAAGAGTGGATAAAGAATGAACCAAAAATGGATAATGTGCTCTGATGTTGAGCTGGGGAGTATGTTTTAAATGTTTTAAAAATATGTTATAAAAGCCAAGACAAATAATTGCTTTGACTTTATTTTTTTTTCATTTATTTTTTTAAAAGAACCATTTGATATTCATGCAAAAAGTACAATCAGATATTCAAAGTTTTCTTCTCTTCCTAACTGTCCCACCAAAACCAAAGTCTCTATTCTTTTTTTTTCTTTTTTTTTACAGCAAGTATTTGTAAATATTATTTTATTTTCTGTCAGCTTCTTTTAAAATGAAAAAATAAAATTGGAGGGACGTCTTCAAATGTTCTGAAAGATTTTTTTAGATTCAGGCAAAAGGAAAAATGTCCCTCTACACTTACCTTTTAAGTAGCTGAAAATGCTGTGTTTTCCAGTTTGAACCAAGCTCATCTTTTGTCAGTCATGTTCATTTTTTAGGAAAAATTCCCGAGAACACTGCACAATTTTTCTTGTTTTTCTTTCAGTGGCAGCTGTAAGGTAAAAAAAGAAATCAGGATAATATAACCAGTGACAGCTGATAAAAGCAACAGTAGAGAAAGGCTGTAGAGTTTTATTTAACTTCTGTTTCAAAAACAGACCCAAATGTCCATATTAGAGGCCCAGAGCATGTAATGACCACATAATGAAATTGCACTGCGGAGGTTTTGGAGCAAGCAGGGACCTGTGGTGGTAGCACCAGACCCTGAAGATATATCAGCCCAAGACATTGTACAGCCTGGCATAGCTATTCTACTTCAAGATCCGTGTTGAAGCGATACCAGAAAATCTCTGCTTTATATTTCCCTGTTCTTCCAGTTCAGACTGTCATCACTGAAGCATGTCTCATTTCATCCATGCTAGGAAGCTCTTCCTGCTTTCCTAGGCCCCTATTTTTCAGCAGCTGTCCACTCTACGTATCCTGGATTTAGCTGCTTGTCTTTGCAGATGTCTTTGAATTCGTTGCCTCTGTATCTTCACTGCACAACTCCAGAATAAATCAAGGCCTAATCCAAATCTCGTTGAAGTCAACAGCTAAAATAGCCTCTCCTCACAGGGGGCTTAATGTTACTCTCGCTGAAGTTCATACTGAAATCATCCTGTGACTTCAGTGACTCAGGGTAGAAATCCAAAGCACCCAGCTATGCTGCTGATGGTGTGCTCTGGTAGTGAAAACCCATACGGGGATTCATGGAACACCGGAGATGGTGTCACAGGTTCTGCATCACATAGTGGAAGTCTCATTTCTCTCTGGGTGTCCTTACAATCATAGATACTTCATTATCAACTTCAAATCATGATTTTAATGACTTCAGAAGATCAAGGAGCTAAAGTTGTAACTCTTCCCTATTTGGGAAACACACAACATCAATAGAGAAACCAACTGAAGTCAATGTATGTGGTTGTTCTAGAGAATAAGTTTTACCTAATATGCTTCTCCTTTCCCTGCTGTACATATACACTAACTGAACACTTCATCACTGACCAAATATTGTGATTTGTTAATAATTAATATTGTTCTTTTATTGCCAAGTCCAGAGTTAAAAATCCGTATCTGATTTTATATCTGAAACCAGATAAAAATTTTAATTGATAGATACAGGTCAGAGCTCTGAAAATATATATGATGCTTCAGAAATATATTTCCATTTCTCAGCTTTCTGAAGTTAAAAAACATTCAAACAGTGTTAAAAACACAAATAAACTATCAATGTTGCTTATCTAGTTGCTAGTCTTCCTCTTTTCATAAGCACACATGGACACTGTTAAATATGACAGATTTCTCCTCACAGGAAACAGAGTGATGTTCAATGAATTTTTGGTGTGTCATCATTGATTGTCCTCTAGTGCTCTTCTGAAATCTTTTTTCCACAGAAGATACAGTAAGAGGCACATTCTTAAGGTATGCAGGGCTAGTGTAAGTAGATATGCTTCGGTGAACTCCGTACCCCTGCTTTTCACCACCCGCTACACCTGCGAACGGGGTTGCCTGTCTTTGCTCACAGCAATCGACTTCACACGGAATAAGGTTAAGTTTACCCTAGAGAGTTTCAAGATCAGGTACTGCTAACGTACCTGCATGTAGCCAAATAGCTACATAAACAGCACTTACTTGAGCAGTTCCCACAATAAGGCTTGAAAAAGTGGTGTGCAGCAAGAAGGAAAGTAACTAAAAATTGATGTTGGTTTTCTTTTTCAGTGGCACAATTAACTCTAAAAGAAATGTATCCCTAGCCTCATCTTTTCTGTTCAAAGAAGCTGTCAGTGATGACTTTGGCTCTTCTTTAACCAAAAGTTCTCTTCTTAAACCAAAAGTTTTCTTTTTGCATCTATATTTCAATTAAAACAAAACCAGAAAGCAAATAAACAAACAAACAAAAACAATGAAAGAGTAACTGTAAGATTAAGCTTCAGGAGGAATTTTATTTAGTTAGTTTTTAACCCCCTGGGCTAGCTACAATTTGGCATGTGGATTAAATGGTAAAACTAACAGAAATCTGCAAATGCAAACTATTATCTATAACAACAGCTTGAACTGTCTTGTCCAACCCTGTTCATGGGACATTTCTTGAGTTTTCCCTTTCTTATCCAATGTGTCATAAACCTCATCTGCTTCTACACAGATTTAAACTGGTGGGAACACTTTGACTTCCAGGAAACCTGTAGGTGCAAAGGAAAGGACATTCAGACATCAAGTCCTTTGTTCGTTGTTCATTTCCCTTCATTATCAGACACTGACAACCCCTGACTGCTCCGATCTTGCACAAAAAGCTTCCACAAAGAGTTAGGGAAACCCTCTGTTCACTCATTTTTATGCTTTCTCACTCTCTTCCAACTTAAAAATGTGTTGCTGCTTCTGGAGCCCAGTTTGAATTCCTCCTTGTGGAACATACACAGCAGTTATCTCTTCTGCTGTGTTTATACACTGGTGACTGACACAGGAGCCTTCATTCTTGCCACAGCTTTCCTCCTGGTGGCACATTACCCAACCTCCGCGTTCAGACCTCACGCCAAACTTTGAAAGAGACCAAATTCCCTTCACTGAAAAACAATCTGAGATGATCCCGAGCAGTAAAGGCAAACTCGTTTTCAAACACAAAGCAGACATATGCAGAAAAATGGATTTCTGTACATGTCAGTGAGACAGTACATTTGAAGATTATTGCACCAATTTTTTCTTGTTAAAATGTGAGCTTTTTATGATAAACTTAGTGCACCAGTATATTTCCCAAGTGTGAGTCAGAGACTTGAAAAATTGGCCTTAAAATGTGATGGCATGCCATTTCAGGCAGATTTTCCTTTGTCTGGAGCTGTGTGCACATGAATTCATTTTCAGGCAGACACTTTTCAACCTGACAACAGCAGCATGCTCTGTAGTGAAATCCATCTCTCAAATTGCTAGCAAATCACAGGACATGTTTATCCTGCCAACCTCCAGGACTATGATTTTTGCCCCCTGCTTCAGGCTTTGAAGAGGAACCATATTAGTCCCAAGAGCCCTTCAGATAAACACACTTTCTCAGACTAAACACTATAGTCCGATGACTCACTCAAGCTGTTATCTGAGATCCTTCTGCTTATTATCTAAACATGCTGCTCTGTAATCCTGAATCAATGGAAGTCGAATTTCAAACTACACAACTGCAGCTTATCTCAAGGAAATGCAAAATGCCTTTTTGGCAGTAATTATATTTTAATGGTCCTTTACAGCGTGTTCTTTTAAGGGGAAAATAATTTTAGTGCACTTTCTGCTAGGAATGGAGTAAGTAAATGAAATCCATTTTATTTTTAAAGTGTAGTCATAGTGAACTAAGTAGCAACCATTAACACAGCATATTAGGTGAAGAACATTAATTTTATTTTCTTCACGTGTTTTTGTTTCACAGGCTGATGTTGATAGAAAGTCAAACCATAACAACTGAAAAAATGGTGGATTCCTTCTTAAGACAAGCTGTTCTGTATTTTCTAGAGAGAATTAAAATCTCTCCCATGACCAAGTCGTTTGATTTGGGAATGGACAGATTTTGGAGAAACATTAATTTGGCACGGATAGTGAGTGAAAAATAAAGGTTCCAGTAAATCATAGATGAAATTGTTGATCTGACTCCAATTCCTTCAAATTCTGCGCAAAATATTCTCTGAATTCGTGGGAAAAGATCTAGTCATCTACTCTCAAAAAAGAGTATTAAGTTTAGCAAAAGCAAGCAACTAGAAACTAAGATTCCCAATTTCCTTTCCCCTCACTGTCAATGAATGAATCATGGTGCAATAAAGGATGAATCAGTTTGTATTTACAGGTCTGCATTTATCCTTCTGCCAAACAGGTGTAACGAAATGTTGTAGGGGGTAGGCGTTTAAGGTGAGCATCAGGGTTTAATGAGTCTAGCGATAGTGATTTCTTGTCCCTCACTACCATTCCACTTCAGTGAAGTTAATGCAAGTTGTTCCATACTACAGGTGGAGGAATACTTTCTATGCCTGTCTTTACTTTTTCAATAAAGTCTTTTTCTTGAAAGGCTCTCTCTCTGTTTTCTTTGTCTTTCTTTAACTAGTAACTTATTTTCCAAAAATAGATAAATACCAGTGATATTGCTTCGTGTTTGATTTACAACCTTTTTTTTTTTATATAAAATAAGAGCATTTAAAAAAAGAAAACATGCTGTTACAAATTTTGATAAAGGTAACAAAATCCTTTTTTCTTCTTTCCAGATCTTTCCTTGTAGTATTTTCTGATTTTTATTGTATTCTGGTGTACACTGTATGGAAAGCACCTGCATAAGCACATCCTGTATGATTGAACTTCATTCAGGTCCTCCACAAGACTGTGATTATGTAAATTTGCCTTTTCTTCTAGCATTGCAATCTGTTTTTTATACCTTTTCTTCCCACTGTTTAATGGCATTGGAGCCCCTGGAATTTACTTCTGGCAGACTTTGGACATGTGTGTCCTGATTTCTTTATATATATGCAACTGTCCTAGATAATCTCATTAGGAGTTCCATTTTACAGAATCAAAATCCATTTGTTCCAAAGTAGCTTCACACAGACCAGTGATTACAGCGGACAGAAAACTCTTTTCTGTCTGTACCAGTTTTCACAAAATTCACATTAAAAAGGTATTTCCCTGACTAAAAACTTGGCTTGCACACTAAGAAAACAAGCCTGTGTAACAGCACTGCCTAGTGCCATTTGACCTGAAAACAATGAATGATCAAGACAGGGGTCTCTTGCAAAGCAGGGTGTTCAGGCTTCTCAGGCAAAATGGGTTATCCGGAAGAACCATAATTTAACAAGACTTTTTTGTGTCTTGTGTTCTTTTGTGCCTGCTGGATACTTCACCAGCACACTGAATGGTGGTACGTCCAGACAAAAACAAAACGAGAGAGCAAAATTTACATAGTTCTTATATGAATCATCCAAACCTTTGAATTGCAAACTGTGTGAGATATCTGGCAGGAAGAGGCGGGGGGGAGAGGCATTCTTCATTTCACTTTAGCAGGAGGGGGCTGGAAGAGCATAAAAACAAAAGCCACCTTCTACAGCTGCAGTTCCAGTAGTTTTGCCCTAGAACCTGGAAGTGGTATTTCCCCTCCACCAAAAAAAAAAAAAGGGGGGGGGGGGGGAAGAAAAGAGAAAGTAAATCTCAGTACAGTAAATTTCCAGGTTGAATTCCATTGCATATCACCTTTCCTTTACGCTCTGAGGAATGCTATTGCAGCTATCCAGTTTCTTAAAACATGAAATGAAGAGTAAAATAGAAATTCAAGAAAATAATTGCTGAAAATATGGAACATCTTGTGTTTTCTTTTTTAAACTGGATATATATTTCTGATGTGTATTTTTCTTGCTTCGATAGAAGTGGGCTTGCATAAATTTCTGTGCTTGCTTTTATTTTGTGCCTAATGGCTGAGGAGAACAAATTGTTCTGTGCGTGCCACTGGAGTTCCATGTCATTATCGGAGCAGCGGGGTGATGTGAAACAAACCACACCAGGGAGCAAGCTTTCCTTTTAAGAAGACAAAAAAAAACAAAAGCTTACCAGTAGCTGTATCATCTGTACTGTGTAAGGAATCAGATCTCTCTTAGTTACAGTGGGGTAGCTGACTGACACTTTGAAGCGAGCTGAAGCAGTCAGACTCCTCCTTCAAAATTGCAGGCAAGTTGTGTCCTTGTGTTGGACAGTTGGGGCATCGCTCAGAAGCTACTCAGCATCTTTCAGGATCTGTTGACCTAACCTAGATACCCGATGACTACAGTTTTGGAGCTCTGTCTTTATCCTCACAACTCTTTTCTAAAGAAATGAAAACTACTGTCACATTTTATAAGCAGAACTAGAAGCTACAGATCTGAAAATGGAACTTGGTATCATTTACCCCACTGGAAGTGACTTAGCCTCAGTTAAACTATTCCCTATTTACTTTGAAGCCTAGATATCATAGTAATGGATCTGGATGAAATCTTGAATGTATGAAGTAATAACTCCATAAAAAGTTAAACATTAGTTTGAATTGTTAGAAAAGAATTGGTCCCACAGAATTTTCTTGCACATTCATTAAAAATGTTTATGTTCTGAAAAGAAACTTCCCTCCAAAGTCTTTTTTCCTATCAAATTGATATGGTTCTTAGGCATCCAAGGAGAGAGCTAGCTATTCTCCTCTTGTGCCCATTCTGAAAATAGCACTTCACACATCACACAGCTAACCTTTTCTGGATTCTCTTGGAGAATATTGAAGAGTAATACCCTGTGGCATTGCACCTGGTGGAAAGTAGTTGTATACATCTTTGCAGTGTCTGTTGGGAACACTGTCAGTGTCTTCCATGTATCATCCAAAGAGAGCTTTTTATATTAGGAAGGAGAGTATAAGAAGCACAGTTCTATGTTTCCATTCATTATAACTACTCCGGAGGCTTGTTTGAAAACGGCTTGCATGCAATACACAGCAATTTCACCTTACTGAATCCAAGGTATGTTGCATTCTGCCCAGTGGCTTAATCTGGTCTAATGCCTTCCCAGAAGATGATGCCTAACATACAGTACAACCAGTACCTGCTCTGTGGTCATGTGCTGTCACCTTGCATTCTCTTCCTTCATTAGCTTCCTTGCATACATCTTTTTTACCCTTCCTTGTCATCCAATCTCAAATCCATTTTCTCTCCAATGGGAGATGAAGCCCTGTCCCAGATCTGGGACAGCATCTGTTTTTTGTAGTTCCCTCTTAGCCTCAGATAAATATTTAAAATAATTCAGGCACCTTTCTGGGTTACTTTTTTCATTGACTATGAACAGAGTTGAGGCAACTGAACAAGATACAGACATCTATATAGTAAGTATGTGGAGTATGGTGAAATGTTTCTTGTATCCTAGTATCAAGGCAGGAACATCTCTGTGCGGGATAGCTGCACTGCATGTGAAGGTACCTTAGAGGCATTTTGAGAGCTGCTCACAGTCAAGGTGACACACATTCCTCCTGTTTCAGCTAAGGCTCTATTCCCACAAGTGCCCAGGAGGTCACTGAAAGAAGTTCTGCAGGACTGTATGGATGCCAATCCAGTGACTAGCCCTCTATGCTTAATGCTACCTAGTCATCTCACCTGCATCAACAACATTAGTGCAAATGGAAAGGAAAGAGAATGGTGGGATCTCCTTCATGCTGGAAGAAATCTGTAAGTTACAGGGCCATGACGATTCAGACCTTTTGTATCACAGAGTCGTACTAAATTTAATATTGTAAGCAATATAAAATCAGTGCAGCTTTAACATAACTATTTTGCATTCATATTGGTGATGATTTATGTAGTCTCTGGGGAGCACATTTTCAGATAAACACTGAGCAGTGGCAGAAATGAGCACACAATTGATTAAATATTATAAAAGTCTTAAAAAAGCTTCCTGGCAGCTTGTTTGCTTCTTTTTTTCTCCCCCTCTTCAGATTCTTAGTTCAGGTTGTATCTCTGGTGATGAGTAGGGCACAGGGGAAGGGAGAAAAATACCTATGCTGTGGAATTTTTAAGGTAAGCAAACTTGTTATGGAAGTCATCGTGCGAGAATATATATGCAAGCCAGAATATCATTTACAGTCATTTATCAGAGCAATGGGGTGTCTGATTCCATAGCCTCCTGCTTCACTTCTGCAAGGCTGCACAAGCCTCACTGGGGAAGAAGGCAACTCTGCAATCCCTGTGTAAGCTGACAAGAGCTTGTTTGAATCCCTGGCGAGTCCTTGCTTGCAGCTGCAGTCATTACCTCTTCACTAGTGGGTTGTTGTCTTTTTTTTTTTCCCTGCTGTTTACTAAAATGTAATTACCGAGCTATTAATTCTTTCCCTTTACCATTTATGATGCATTTGTGTTAAAAGGTGAAAATTGGCTTTATTCTTTCTTGCATACCAATGAGGAAGGGGGGAGAAGTGTTGTATGGTGCATGATAAACCAAATGCAGTTGGGGGTTTTAGAGAGAGTTAACAATGAAGATTGCTTCAATATAAGCATTTAAGAGAAAATTATTAAGGTGTTTATCCCTAAGAGAGAAACCATTAGCATTAATATGAAAGAAAAAAGACAGTTCTCTGAGTTAGGGACTGTATCACTGAGGCATTTTTACTGGCATTGTGGAGAACTGATATGGTGATTTTATCCGTATTTTGGGGTGAATGAAAAGTAGATAACATCACCCGGGTGATGGACTGCATATTTTCATTACTGGATATGACAAACCATCTTTGGAAGAGCAGGATTAATAAAGTTAACAAAAGCACAGTTGCAAAAAACTGGAAAATATATCATCACCTGAGGACAGGAGGGCAATTAGAGTGGGAACATCAGTACAGAGAAGCTACTTCTGGAAGGAGGATCTGAGTGCCAGCACAGGTTATTTAGTAGTTCCTTAGTGAGAAAGAAGGTCACAGTGTGGTGCTTTTTTTTGAAGTCCTGAGTTTTTTTACCAGAATGTTGTTCTCATTTGTCTTGTTCTCTTTATTTATTTTTCTTTACTTATTTTTTTTCCACCCAGCTGATATGGTTCAATTTTACTTTATAAGCTAGCCATGATACAGAACAGTATATGAATACAGAACAGTAAGTAAATATAAAATGTTCTCCTGCTAGCGAATGGGGCAGTGCAGTAGTGGTCCATCAGAGTTAAAGGTGTTCAGGGACATCTGTACTTGAGACTTTCATGAGACTTAATTCTGCAGAGCCTGTGACTGTGAGCAGTGCCAGGTATGATGGAAGAAGTATCATAACTGGAAAGAGAAGGGAAACCTAAATCTTTAAGCCCACATGTGGGAAAGGACATGAATTCACAAGTGATGAAATCAGATTGTGTCCCACAATGATTTAAAGAAGTCAGTAATCAAACTAACCTCACAAACTGGTGATTTTTAAAAAGCGCGAAAATTTAGATTTAGAATGAATTTAGAAAATTCATGTACTGACATGAATTCTCAGACTCATCTGAATGAAGATGAGAGTAATGTCCACATGAGTAAACTTAGAATCAGAGAATCACAGAATATCCTCAGTTGGAATAGACCCACCAGGATCACTGAGTCCAACTCCTGGCTCCGCACAGGTCCACCCAAAAACCAAACCCTGTGTCTGAGAGTGTTGTCTAAACACTTCCTGAACTCCAGCAGGCTCTGTGCCGTGACCACTTCCTTGGGGAGCCTGTTCCAGTGCCCGACCCCCCTCTCGGTGAAGAACCTTTTCCTGACCCCCAGCCTGACTCTCCCCTGTCACAGCTCCGTGCCGTTCCCTCAGGTCCTGTCGCTGTCACCAGAGAGCAGAGATCAGCGCCTGCCCCTCCGCTCCCCTCGTGAGGAAGCTGCAGGCCGCCATGAGGCCTCCCCGCAGTCTGCTCTTCTCTGGGCTGAACAAACCAAGCGAATTCAACCTGGTAAAGCAACTCAGATTAAGAAATAAGAATTTAGAAAATTTTCAGAAAAAAAAAATGTGAAAATTAGGGATGTAAGACTCTGTTTGCATTGCATGTTCAGTGTGAGTCTAATCATGTTTCTTAACTTGCCAACCATCCATTCAGCTGGCTCAGTCTGGACTATCTTCTTGCTCCCAGGCAAGGTCTTGAGGTGCTCCCTGTCATTCAGTCTACCTGGATGAGCTTATCTCCTCAGATTCCAGAGTGTACATTGACCCCCAGAAAACCCTGGAAAATAGCAACAAAGTAATGCGACCGTTTGTCACAAACTTGAAAATCGTACCTCTGTCTTCCAGCAAAGATCACCTGTTACGAATATTCTTCTTTGTGTTTCCCTCTCCAGGTAAATTAATTAGCTTAAACAGGGGGAGGAGTGGCCAGATAAATAGGCACCGATTTCAGTAGGGTTGATGTTGTTGCTGTTGGTTGTCTTCCATATTATGGATTAATTTCAGTATCTATCTCAGCTTTTTACTTGGCCGTTCCCCGAGTTAAGAAAAGGTTACTGATTTTGTACAATGTGGAGTTCATGATATTGCCTTGGAAGGCTGTCAGATTAAGTTCAGAAAGACATTAGTCTGCTAGGAACATGGGCTGCATCTTTTATGTTATCTTTATACTGTTCCTATCATCTGTGGTGTGCATTTTGTCCCCAGTACAAATTCACAGAAGGAAAGGGATATTGCTCTTTTATAACAGAAGCAAGGATTCCTTCCTGTAATTATAAGGCGTGAGACACTGACTGATCATTAATCAGGGGACTGATTATAATAATAATCCACTTCCACTGCAGGCTTATGGGCTAATTCTCATTTATACTAATCCCATTTTGAACTGCTCCTGGATCATTACTAGAGCAGACAAAAAGGGTCATGAGAGAGGGTTTGATATACAACCAGAACAGTGCAGAGACTTGAAGCAGAGAAGAATCAGTCCCAGTCCTCCAGTATTTAAGCCAGAGCCTCTGCATTTTCTTTGGTCTGGGTCTGAGCTGTTATTCAGCTCCCTTCCTTCCTCCCAGTGATGTGGCAGATGGTTTGGGCTGGCACAGGTGGCCGAGTACCACCTGCTGCAGACTTCTTTCTGTATCTTTTGCTGTGCAACTCCTTTTGTTGTTGCTGTTTGCAAAGGATGACTGGTAAAAGGAGGTAAGCAAGAAGAGGGAGTGATGGGATGCTGATATCGGTCAGTGCTTTCTTGTTTTCTGTTGTGTCATCACTGGTAACCTACAGCTACTGCATGCTGGAATCCTGCAAGCAAAGGCAGCAGGTTTGAAACTTTGACTTCTGTGGTAAAAAAGCATATCTGTTTGTTATCTCCTAATGCATCTTAAGTACATCTTATCCTATGCTGAGGGACAGTATTTCTTACTGCTGAGTGCCACAATGGGAAAAATGATCCATTGGAGTTAGGCACCAGATGTTACTCCCGCCCGACCTTTCAAACTGCACTAGAAACACCGCAGTCTTGCAGAAACTAAATAAAAAACTTTAAAATGAACTAGAAAACAAGTCTTATCATCCAAATGCGTGAAGGGTATGACTGGGTGAGGACTGTGGCTGTTATTGTGGGCCTCAGAGGCTGGCAGAGGTATTTAGTCTCTCTTAACAATCTACAGCTGAGGTAGTGAGGGAGGTCAGAAGGAAAGTCATCCCTGATCTCTTAAATACTTCTCTGAGGGTAGAGTGAATTACTCACTGGAGCTGATATCTTTTTCTCCTGACTGCAGAGAGAAAGTTGAAGACTAATGTGGAATAGGTGCCTATCTTTTCAGTAGCAGAAACCAGCTGAAACAAGTCCCATGTCTTGTATCTAGATCAGTAGCAATATTATGGTGGTAGTAAGATATATTATCTGCCCCCAGCTTCCCATCTGGAAGTTTTCTCATTCAAAGTGTAACTATTGCAGGTTTCTTGCAGTTTGCTTTTACAAACAAGCTTTTAAAACCTACTCACTCTTACACACATGAAAAAAAAAGACTAAAAAAATAGTAAAAAAAAAATAAAAAATAATAGCCTACTACAACACTTCTCACCAGTATGGTTTCCTTAGGTATATCTGTTTCAGGAGGTAGAAGGAAAGAAATGCATACTTTATTACAAGCAGTGCCAGATGAAAGCGATGTAATCCCAAGGAAGTCAGCTGTGATGTTTATGTGTGCAAGAGAATTTGTTAACAGAGAGATACCGGAGGGTTGCACTTTGGCCTTGAAAAATCATTTGCTGCTAAAACTTAATCTTTGACCATATTCACAAAAACTTTCCTGAGATAGAAGAAACTCTCTCTCTCTTTTTTTTTTTTTTTTTTGTAAACAGATTTATGAATTGAAAAAAAGAAAAAGAAAAACAAAAAGAAGGAGAGAACAATGTATTTTCACATAGTTCTTTTATGGTTTATGGTCTTTACTTTTGATTCACTCACTACTTGAAGGATTTGTTTTTCCCCGCTGAGTTTCCTGTGTCCTTTCTGTTCATTTTATCCTTGTTTGTTCTTTGTCATAGATGAACAATATTCTGCCTGTTTCCAAGAACACCCCCCGCCCCCCAGCGTTCACTAGAAATGTAAAAAAACGCTTCATAACAAGAATGACCCCTGTGGTAATCAGGGAGACAGCTTTGATTAAGAACATCTGTTAGCAGATTCCTGGTTCTAAAGTCAAGCAGAACATAAGACAAGAAGGTAGAGAAAGTGGCATTTCTCAAACTGTGAGGATGGCCTCCCTGGGGAGGCTCTGACCTCTTCCAGAGATACAAGCCAAGATCATAAAAACAGAACAGACATCAAAATGTGTGGAGTGTGTGTGTAGTTTGAAAAACATGACACCTTTGTTTCTGAGGTGCTGCATCTTTAAATTTCCAAGCACTGCACTTCTGAGGAGTGTGGAGGAGGACTGGGCTTCTAAGCATTGCACTGTTTCCTCCTCAAACACATCGCCGCACAATGAAATAGAAGGGACACTTACAGTGACCCCCTGCTCATAGCCTCTGTCTTTTTTATTTGTTATTTCTTTGCCTCCCCCTTTTTCTCTTATTTCCTTGGTGCTGGCAAGGCTTTCTTTTATCCATGCATAACGCTGGGACCCCAGAGACTTGGCTTCGGTTTTGAGTTGTGCTGGTGTAAAATGGTGATGCGGTGCTTCATAACAATTTCTATTCTGAGTTGGGTAAAAGCTTTTCTAGCTCAGCACTCTTTCTCCAGTGTTGTTCAGGAGGAAATGCTTAGGAGACAGTAAAGAACCGGACATACCTACAGTGAACTTTTGTGATATCCTTTCCTAGATTATTTCAGTCAGCAAGGTGGGGTTGTCCTGAGCTGAGCATTGGATAGACTGTTAGGTTTGGTAGCCAACCATAAACTAATCCTTCATAAGGACCTATATATCTATGACTAGTCTACTTTGCTACCCAATGTCTTTGTTTCCTATTCTGGAGACACTACAGTACTGATCTCATTTGGAAAGGATTCCAAGCTGTAATGAAAAAAAGAAATCATATGGGTCCTGTTTATATTTACATAAGAAAAAGGATGAACTTAAAAACTAATTAAAAATATTGCTCTTTATGAAAAAGATCTCTCTTGCTCTTTATGAAAAGGAGGATAAAAGAAGATAAATCAGGATAACAGAGAGAAACCAGAGGATAAGTATTTTCTTCTACACTAAGTTGTTCTTCTAAAGGCTAATAGGAAAAGCAAGCATTTACAGGAATTCAGCTTGGCTGACAAAAGTATATGATGTGGAAACAGGGACAGCTGCCCAAGGATGGATATAGAAGTATTTCTTGGGCATGTTAGGAAGGCCGAAGTGTTGCTGGAGTTGAAACTTTTGAGAGATGTGAAAGGCAAACAGATGGGTTTCTACAGGTACACTGGCAACTTAAGAAAGACCAAGAAAAATGTGCTGAAAAGCTGCTGCTGAAAAGAGCAAGTGGCCTACTGATGAAGAACTCAATGAACTAACACAGTTGGGACTTTCTCTATCCCAGCCTTTACTGGTGTGCTCATATGCCTCACAGGAAACTTTGAGGAAGATATACATATACAAACAGAGAGAGAGAGAGACTACCCATAGTAAAGGGGGATCAACAAAGGACAAATAGGTTCATCTGGTTGTACGTCATTTGATACAACAGGATGGGATGCATCTGAGCATGTTGAGGGAGCTGCTGTTTGTCATTGTGAGTCCATTCTGTCATCTTTGAAAAATCACGAGATGCCCAATACCTGATAAAAGACAACTGACACATACATTTAGGAGTGACATGATCAGATTTTCTTGCTAACTTTCTTCTATGCATAGGCTTATGTATCATCATATGAGGATTAGTATCATTTTTTTTCTGCCTTCAGTTATAATGGAAAAAGGGAAAAGTTATGCTGCCTTCTTTCAACTTTTAGAAAAGTTTTATTTTGTTTCTATCCAGACTTGATTCTTGTTCTCAAGTGCAGCATCTCTCCCAAGGAGGAAGGTGATTTTGTTTCAAAAGATTTCTTATCACACTTTTCAGTTAAGTCTTAGTCATAATACACAAGAGAATATTATAGACTGATGTCAAGCTGCAAAGTGCTATAAGCATGACAAATCTTCACTTTAATTCTTAGAATTGATTTCTTTTTGAGGAGGTGTGATTTCCTTCTGTCTCTTCCCCTTGATATTTACTGACTTGGGAATGTTTCATATTTTTCCCCTATTGAGTAAAAAATTGTATCAAGTACTATTCCTGATATTTTTTTAAAAAGCCACTTTTATGGTAGAAAATAATTAAAGAAGATATTCATGTGCCAGCTGCACGCATACACTGTTGCTTTTTTTTTTATAAGAGAACCAGGCAAAAATATAAAAACAAAAACACTGAGAAATATGTAAAACCTTTGGGTCCATCTCCATCTATCTCTGAACATCCACAAAATCCAGGCAAAGTTGGATTTTAATACATGTAAACTGTGAAATCTGTCTTGAACTAAAAATTGAACAGATTTAATTGCATCTTACTCCTTTGTCTTGTGCGTATAATATGCATAATTGTTGCAAGGGCTGTAGTATGTTTATTGAAAATTGTATTTATTATTTTTCATAATATATATTATTATGTTGGGGTTCTTGGAAAGAAGAAAAAGGTTTTGGAAATCCAAGAAAATGCTTATTTATGTTTAACCTTGGAGTCCTTGACTCTGTAATGAGCAGTCATGCCAAGGGGAAATAGCTAAGAGGTGAAAATCAACATCAAAAAATAAGAAAGGAAATTACTAATTGAGTTAACAGAAAACCAAGTGGATGTCCCCAATCCAGTTTGCATAGAATAATTAATGCATCTGAAAATGAATCACTGCAGGCATGTCACCAAGGTATTTTGGCTGTTTAATCTAACACATCAGCTGCAATAACATGTCATAATAAAAAATCGGAAAAGTAAATTCATTCATATTCTTAAAGTCACAATTATGCCCAGACATGAACTGGAATGCATAGGTAAATGTCTCCAACTCAAGAATGGTGGTGCCTAAAACCTGAGCATTTTGTCCTTTTGGAATGATTCACGGTGTGTAAAATTAGGAGCCTAGATTCTCCTGGCAGTTAAGGAAAGCCATGAAGCATTCCTGGAGAGTGATCCAGGCAGTCCTTATGTTGCAGCAAGTCATGTGCAGTGTTTAACTTAAATGGGGATATGTGTCCTAATACCTTCTTTGTTCACTGTAGATAACTATAAATAAGTGTAAAAAGTTCAGAGCACTTCCTAGAGGTGGATCACCTCACAGAGCAGGGCTCATTCTTTGTAAAAGGCTGTGCAGAATAGTCATCCAGTGTTACAGTAGTTGGTTTATGAAAGTAGTTATGAAAGTAGTTGGTTTATGAAAGTAGTTGGTTTATGAAAGTTCTAACCCAGGAATACAGGACAGCTGGGCAAAACATCTACTTTCATGTGTCTACATGGCACCTAGAGGCCCCATTCAGTTGTCTAAATGTGCAGCTCCCTCTAAACCCCAAAACAGATTACAAAAATTAAATAACTAGATAACTAAATAGATAACTACTTTTTGTCAGTGGAAGCAATCTCTAGTCCATTAATTATATTGACAAGTTTTCTGTTACCTATATGGGAGCTTATGTTGTGGCCTACAACTACACATGGACGGCTAGAAGTTTCCATTGTATGTTCAGTCTGAAGGAAGGGTTTGTGGCCTTGTTCAGCTCCTACTGTAAAGAAAACTACCTTACTAATCATGGAATGGAATGGTTCTAGGTGACTGATGCAAAGAGAAGAAAATCAGGGAGGTTGGTGGAGAGATCCTGTCCTGGCAGGAAAGCCAGAGGGTGAGTATGCGAGGGGGAGTGTGTCTCTGTGTTAGTCGTTAACACTCCCTGTCTGTAACTTGGAGACCTTGGGTATGGTCTCCAGTTTGGTATCGCTTTGATTATTAATCCAGTGACTGTCCAATGTAGTTGAGAGGCAAAGACCTGGAAACAGAGACCAGATCTCCGTTCATTGTCTTGCCCGAACCAACAAAGTGTAGAATCCCTTTGGTTTGATGTCTTCTGTGTTTCTCCCCACTGCTTCCTCAAATCCACTTTCAAGAGGATGGGATAGAACATGGCTTAATCTACTCCATGCTATAGCTTGGTAGTTAATAAATTCTCCTGGGATGCCAGTGGTGATAGTTCAGACATTTTGAAATTCTGAGTAAACTCAAAGCAGAATCTTACCCTTAAATTGCCTATTAGTCTGCTATTTTGGAACTTAGTCTATAAACTTCTTCCAGTAGCAGGTGAAATATTTTGAATGATATATAAGAAAGTCCTTGGGTAAAAGATACGTCATGAATAAATGATAATGGTCAACACAAAAGTCTATTCACAGGAAGTATTATCAATCAACGTGAGTGACTATTGAGAGAGATTTAAGGCTGAGACTTTTAAAAGAGCATAAGCAATCCATTTCCCTTCAATTTTCAGCAAGAATTGAAGATATATATATAACCTAAACTCTTTTTAATATCCTAGCCTAAATTCTCAACAGAGTAAAAAATATAGGACTTGATATTGCATCCTGCTGCTCATAGAAGTGGTCCAACATTGATATGTGAATGCCTTGCTTTATCAGACCTTCCTGCATCTTAATATCTCTGGAGAGCTGATTCTGTCAGGAGGATTCTGATCCCGACTGACTGTTGCCATGGTATTGGGTTATTCTGGGCTGTGATCAAGAAAAGCAAACAAACTTTAAACAGAAACTGTCTTTAAAAGGTATTCTCGAGCTACAGTGTCTGAGGCTAGTTTTAAAAAAGTAAATCTTGATTTTTCTAGAATGTGGCATTTGTTAAATAAATCTGAAAAAACATACTGCTAACCCAAAATGTTGCTGTGACAATAAATACATACAAAAAATACAGGAAAATGCAGGAGGAGAAAATTGGGCCAATTATCCCTCCATTCAAAATTGTTCATTTTGATTTAATGGTATTATCCCACACTGAACTAAAAACCCCGGCTTTTCTGTGAGCATTTGAAAAAGCAGAACTTTTTGCAGATTATATTCCTGTTTTACTAGGCAGTATTCCAAAGCTGGTGGGAGTCAATGAATGTGGTTTTGATATTGCTAAGCTTTTGAATTGAGTGCATAATAAAGAGTTTGTAACTGTCTCCCATCCCTAGATAGTAATATAGCTCTTCTTTCACACCTATTAGCATCCATTGAATTGCTAGTCATCTATGTGTACCAAAAGTGCTGCAGAAGATTCTAGAAATACATGAAACAGTGTTTTCTGTAGGCAGGCACTGGCATAGTAAGTTGATCTCCTTAGAAGACAGAGTTCTCCTGATAGAAAAAGGAAAAAAAAAGAAAAAAAAAGGTCTTAAGAGAAATCCTGCTGGTGTATTATCTGGGATAATGACCCAGAAGGATGCACAAGTTTCCGCAAGAAGTATTTAAAACAGCAAAACAAGCAATGTGAAATTATTTGGGGCATGGATGAAGTTTTCAACAAGTCTGTTATTTACAGATGGGTAATTTTGTCTGCCAAATTACTGAGCGTGTTCTTCTTATTTCACAGGCAGAATTCACAGCCATGAGGGACCAATACATGCGAGGTGGAGAAGGCTTCATTATCTGCTATTCCATCACAGACCGTCAATCCTTTCAAGAAGCTGCTGAGTTTAAGGAACTCATTTATCGTGTCCGGCACACCTATGACATCCCCTTGGTGCTGGTGGGAAACAAGATAGATCTCGAAGAGTTCAGACAGGTAGGCCACTTCTCTGCCGGTTTCGGCTTGGTTTTCCTTGGCTACCTCAGGGACTTCTGTAGCATATGTTGTACAGCACCACTGAGAATTATTAGCACAAGATCAGGTTTAATCAAAGAGCTACACGCTAGGATTGGTAATAAATTAAGGACTTGGCAGTACATTTCATTTATATATTATAGATCCTAAAGTAGGCTTGGCACATCACATCCAAATTTTTCTCCTTTTTACTTGAAAAGGAATCCCATGATTTTCTTTGGAAGCTATATATATGTCCGATATGGAAATAGATTCATTCAGGATCTTTGTGACAAAAATAAATGTTTTCTTTGGAAGTTACCAACCATTAAATCCAGGTTGTTTTCCTAATTGTACTAGATTTAATTAAAGGTTTCTCAAACAGACTGAAAGAAATTCTAGTTAAAATAGATGAATACATATAAGATTATCTTTGCTTGAGAAGCCAGTGGTTATGTTATCAGAGTTTTCGGATAAGATTGGGGCATGCAAGATTTGAATTTGCTTTTATTTGTATTCAGCCACCACCACCATAAAGCAGTAGATTTCTTTGACTATGAGGGCATTGACAGTGGTGCTCTTGGAGACTGGAATAACCTTGGCTCACTCTTTTCCCTTTGCTTCCTCTCCCCTTCCTCCATACTGTTTGTGTTGATGTGTGTATGTGCACAACAGTGAGTTGGAGAGAGACCATGTTAGGAGTGGCTTGGTTGTAAGCTGGTACAGAATAAAAAATATCCTTAATCTTAAGCAGAAACTTAGAAAGGGGAAAGAGAAGACTTCCTGTATGGAAATCTTAAGAGGCTCTTTATACATGCTACAGTTGCTTTCAAATGACTGAATTCTGTGCAGACATACATAACAGTTTAATAAAATGGTGTTTTTCAGTTCATTAGCATCTGTGCTCACATGATCCTGTCTTCTCTTTTCCACTTATCCTGTCACTCTTCTCCCCATTTCTTTGTCTTCTTTCTTCTACCTGAAGAAAATCCAAGGCAATATTAAGCCTGAAATTAGTTCTGAAGATCTGATGATATATGTCTAAAGCTTCACATCTGTTTCCAGATCGACTTGCTCCCTAAATCAGGCTGTGACAAAACCTTGTTTTTGACAATCCAGTTGCAGTTTAACGCTCAGCTTGAGACCTTAAACAACAATGCCATGTACAACATGCAGTACAATATGTGCAGCTCCTGGGGTACTTTATATACCAGGTGGGGAAAGGATGTGGATTCAGTTGTTTCTATTGAGAGAACAGGACATTGCACCTGATCCCAAGAAAAATTTTATGTGATTGATTTACTTAGAGTTACCTGTAGATAAGGTTTTCAGGAATGCTGTATTCACGAAGTGATACAAAGACTCTCTTCCAGTTTTGTTTGGCACTACCTCTTTCTGATCTCATATTTTAATGAGTGTTTATATTTAATCCCTGACAATGCATATAAAAATACATGCGTGATTTAAATGTTTTACATGCTCCTTGTTGATCTTCTCTGATCTCCCAAATGGGAAAATTAATGTGCATGAATGTTTGAATTGGATATCACCAGTGGCCCTCAGAATGAAAGGGCATGGGGAGACTTTTGGGAATGCTACTAGACATGATGTCTTTGAGATGTGACAGACACACAAAAAGCTATTATACAGGATTGGCACTGGAGATCCTGCCTGAATGTGTATCAAGGCAATTCAGGATCATGGTCCTGATTGTTTTAATAGCTCTCAATGAGCTAGGATTTAGGTCTCAGTATCTTTTCCTCCGTAACTTTTTTCCTCTGCTGCTGTCAACAAATGTGGCAATGTCAGAAGGGTTTTCTCCAATATTCTGCCATCTGTACTTTGGGCTGTGGAACACCCTTACATCAAAGACTAGTAAAATAATATAGTTCAGATTTTTAATCTGAATAAAGCATTTGAATGTGACTATGTCTACATAAGCAAGTAGTATGAACCAACAGAAGCAGAACTGTAGAACAGAACAGTGTATTCTGAAGTCCACATTTCAGGAATTTATCTTTAACTTTGGACTAGCTCTACTCTAGGATCATTGTTTGCATGCTTAGCTGGTGCTGAAGTGTATGAGGTGCGCTCCTGGAGCATATCTTCACGTAACGCTCATCCAAAGTTTCGGTCATGTTCTCAGACCACTGCACAATTCAAAGCAAAACATAAGTAAGTGGAGATGATTAGGAAATACTGTTCAGAGTGCCTCTCTGATCTAAACTGTAAAACAGTCATGTCTGTGCTCAGCTTTAAGCACATGTTAATAGACTTCAGCAGCTCATTATTTCAGATCTGGGACTTGAGGTTGTGCTGTACGTTTAACAAACACTGAAATAAGTTGTATCTATGCTTACCTGCTAGGTTAAGCACTGCCTAAGTAACTTGAACTGCGGGAAGGTAGAGTGAGAGGAATCTTTTCAGGGTCATGTACTGTAGTCAGGACTTTATTAATAGAGCTTGAATGTTCAAATGTGGTAGCCAGCTAACTCTGGGGTGGCATACAGCAATGAGCTGACAATATATGGCATTAACATATCAATGATCAAACACTGAGGAACACAAATGTATCCAGTTCAAACTACTGAGAAATGGTAGGTATGAGAATGCGGTTAGCCAGGCTGGAATTTGGCCAGGGCACCAAGGCTAATATTGTTGCTTTGTTTAATGACATTTTTCTCCTATGGAAATCATTAAAGCCACTGTAATATTATTCATGGTATTTGGAAACATAACATTAAGTTCAACATTCCCTGGCATCATTTCCATTTAATGACAATTCCACAACAATCAGGCTGTAGGAGCTCAGTCAGACAAAGCTCTTGTTTGAAATGCAATCCACTACACAATACAATTAATGATGTATGTCGCTTGCCTCAAATCTATCAACAGGACTACAAGAATAAAACTAATCTGCAATTAAAATTTTGTGTTAGGAGAAACACTGCTGAAAACAAAACAAGCTTATTTTTAAATAATGTTTTTATTTTCTGATGGCTTCAGTGAAATTATTGTTGTCTTTAAGTAAACCTGTCATTTTTAATGTCTTAAGAAATGGGTTTGTCTGTATACCTTCCTAAAACAAGTTTTAATTATATCAGGCTAAAGAATAAACACTTTCCATTTTCTCTGAAACAATATGGGGGAACAACTGTGAAACAACTGTGGAAAAAAAAAATCATAATAGTTAAGGTTGGCAGGGACCTCTGGAGGTCATCTGGTCCAACCAAGAACATCTGGTCCAACACCAAGAACAGGTTGCCTAGGACCATGTCCAGGCAGCTTTCGAAGATCCCCAAGGAAGGAGACTCCACAACACCTCTGGGCAGCTCTGTCACCTGCGCAGCACAGAAGTGCTTCCTGATGTTTAAATGGAACCCCTTGTGCTCCAGTTTGTGCCCACTGCCTCTTGTCCTGGCACTGGGCACCACTGAGCAGAGCCCAGCTCCATCTTCTTTGCACCCTCCCTCCAGGTATTTAGAGCAATTGATAAGATCCCCCGAGCGTCCTCTTCTCCAGGCTGAACAGTCCCAGCTCTCTCAGCCTCTCCTCACAGGAGAGCTGCTCCAGTCCCAGCATACTATCATAATTCATATCCTATCTGGTGGTAAGGCTTCCTCCATTCCTTCCACCCCTTCATCCTGCAGCTGCATCTGGCCCTTTCTGACCTTGTTCTATCATGAATTTAGAGATTCACTAGGAAAATGGATGGGCATGAGTGGTTAAGGTGTTCGTCTGGGTTCATCTCTTGATTCTTAGCCATTGCTCTAAGAAATATTTAAGTATTATATGTATTTTGTCCCATAGCTGTTTGATGTAAAAAATAGAGCACTAAATGCCTGATTAGATACCTTTTTAATTTCACTGCTTTCTAATATTAAAGTCTTTAGATTAATAAAGATAGGCTGTATATTTGCTTTAATGTCATTAGAGTTTCAGAAACATTTAGGACCAGCTGATGCGAAGTACAGTAGATACTTTCACTTCAGCTATGTTTTGTAACTTTACCCCAGATG
Organism: Anseranas semipalmata; assembly: GCA_013399115.1. Lineage (NCBI taxonomy): Eukaryota > Metazoa > Chordata > Aves > Anseriformes > Anseranatidae > Anseranas > Anseranas semipalmata. The sequence continues at coordinate 334,198 of VXAA01002394.1, forward strand.
GCGCTTACTGAGGTTTAAAAGCTATATAATGGTTAAATATTTACTAATTAAAACCTATTAATCTTTAAAAATACAATAATCAACCAATCATATTTGAATTCACACCATGCTAAGTTTAAATTTCAGTTTTTAATTAAAATATTTTATAATAAAGACGTAGCACTGCTGAGAGACTGTTTGAAAAAATTATTCAGAAGGCTCTGCCTTCTGACCATTGCAATATATTACATTCAGCAATGCAATGGGAAACTAAATGCATGAGCTCCTTTGAACAATGTGCTGTAGCTCTGAGCTGAAAAGAGCAGATACTTTCTAGCAGCTTTTCAAACTCTATATGTGGATGTGAGAACCCCTCTGGAAATTCTACCTATGTCGAAATTGCGTAGCCTTCGTGGAACAGTTTTTCCTGTATGCTTTGTGTGACCCCGGAGGAATAAACTATGGATTCATTCAAATCCATGGATAACATGTTGATGGCCATTGAGTCTAAGGTTATGAGGGCAGCTCATGCTTCATTCAGCTCTTGGCCTCTCTGGGAAGCCTGTCATCACACTTGTTAGTTTTGCCAGTACAGTCTTGGTCCTGAAAGGAATTATGCACTTGTTTACCCTTCCACACATGAATTGTCTTACTGGCTTCAAGCACAAATCCGAGCGGGAGCAGGGCTTTTGAAAGCATTTCCTTCTTTCTCCCACCCCCTAAAACATCTGTTCTTCATGACGAAATATGAAATCAACATGAAATCTGTCTTTAACATAGAACAGTATCTATTTGGAGCACTTATTAATTACAGGTGCTTACTGCTTATTTACAATTTATTATATTTTCTAAGTTTGTATTATGCCATAAGGTAATTCTCAAATCAGGATTACAGTACCTCCATACATTCTCATGATCTGAAGCAGCTGTCTGCAGAATATTCTCACTTAGATGAGGTTTTACTCTGGAATTTCTTTGGGATGAGCTGACCGGTTATCAGATACTCTGCACATCAGTTTCTAGATTTCTCATTTTGACAGTAGCTCTAGTTTCATGTTGGCTAAAACCTTGAAATATCTGTTGCATCTGAAACTGCTAATGCTCTTTTTTTTTAACTTTTTTTTTTCTTTTAATGAATTCAGTATATTTCAAACATTGCCAGTCTATACCTTCTGTTGCCTGGCAGAGACACTGAAAATAGTTATAGAATATGACATTGTATTTTGTTTTCATTTTCCAGTGCATAACAATGAAACACTGTTTACTGGATGTTCTCTTATTCATATTCGTCATGTAATTGCAGTATTCTGAACTTCTTACTTTAGCATCAGGATGAATTCCTTTGTTTTCGGGATTAAAACTGCTCTCAAATTTGTAAATGTCCTTTAGCACAAGCCATTCTATTTTTTCTTAAAGACATTTGGGTGGAAGAGTCTCTCTGCTAAAGACTCCTGTTTCCCATTTATTAGGCCAGTGCACTACACAAAAAATGAAAACTTCCGTTGTTTCTTCTCAACTTTCAAACTATCAATCAAAGGATATAAATTTTCTGCTATTTACTAACAAAGAATAGTATACATTTGAGTTAACTTTAGACATGATAAAGTGATTAGACTAAATGAGTTGGACAGATCCTGTGTAAAATCCAGGGAGAGACACAGGAATTGTCATGAATCTTAGACATATTATATAATAAGATGAATCTGCCCCTGAAGATGTCTTTCTTTCTGTTGACTCTAGAAGTAGGCATGGGCAACTATCTTCCTTGCCTTTATACAGCAGCATTTGGGTGAGCTTAAGAAAATTACTTTTAATTGTCCATTCAGTTGAGATTTTAAACTTACTGATTAATTGTGTTGTGATTGTTGCTGCAAACTGCAGACAACATTCTTAACTTCTCAACTTGCCTTTGGTTTCTAATGAATAAGATCTGATAAATACTCATTCTGAAGATGGCGCTCCCTTCTAAAGACCAGACTGAGCTGTGATCTCACTATATCTCAAATGTATTCTGGCAGCTTTACCCTAAATAACAACAACAAAAAACATAGCAGTATCTTTAATGGAAACAAGCCAGAGTAGAATATGGCAGACAAGCAAATTCTTCAAAACTATTTATTTGAATGTTGCGTTGAATTTTTAGATTAATTCATTCATCCATCTTGACATCATCATGGCTGTTCATTTTCCACGGATATTCATGCAGTTACGTTTTGCTAGCATGAATGCGTGCTGAAAATGAACTACCTTTTTAAGGAGTTTCCATCGTCACTCACATTCTCTTCCCTACATATTGCCTTACCCACAGGACGTAATATGATATTTTTCCTTTGCTTTTTAAGTTCTGAATAATGTAAGCCATTTTTGTTTTTTTGATGGATTTATGACAGTTGTCTGAATATTTGGAACTACAACCATTGAAGTTGTCATGATGTTTTATTATTTTAGAAAACTGTCAAACCTTTGATAATCACTTTCTACATTACCAAAATATGTATCTGGATTCTGACATGTTCCCCTACACCTCTAATTTCTATTTATTTTTAATTGATTTTGATTTTTTTGACATTTCTTTCATAGTGAGAAATCTTTCATCTTTCATCTGAGAAATCTTCTGTAAACAGTTTGAATCTTTCAGTATTAACCCCCAAACCCCATCCCAAAAAATGTATGTGATTTTCTGTGCCAATGCAATTTGTAGGAGTCAGTTTGGCAGTTGTAGTGTCTTGGAAGGAAATTCTATTGTTATTAACTCTCCTGTCTCTAGCAAATGTTCGTTTATGTATAGTTTACCTCTTTGTCATTACAATGCTTTATATTTCCCCCCCCCTCCAAAAAAAAAAAACAGTCCTGAACCGCAGGTTCATATTACCCAGGCTACAATAAATGCAGTCAGACACACAGACAGTTGTAATAAAACAGTTGGCTCATTTCTCAATTCATAATTGTGTTAGCCTCTATGGAAACATCCAGTAATCTCTGTAATCAATTCTACACAAAGCAGAAGACATTTGATGGGGACTGAGATGCAGATAACAAGCTGCTCTATAAGAGAAGAAACAACAGAGAACCAAGAGCTGAACTTCAGATAAAAAGCTTTTGTAACAGAAAAGCTGGATATTCAGAGATAAAAACAAAGGCAACTAACTGATTATAGCCAAAGCGGGACAATACAGGACTTGTCGTAAGGGGTGTACACTAAGGATGGTGCTGCAAGGTCACATCACGGTTAGGGATGTTAAACAGCAGCACACTTTATATTGTTTTCAAAGGCTCCTAGTACCCGCTACTTCTCCCTGCTCTTCCTTCACCCTCCACCTCAGGTTTTGTCCTCTCATGTACCAAATCATAGAATCATAGAATGGTTTGGGTTGGAAGGGACCTTAAAGATCATCTAATTCCAACTCCCCTGCCATGGCCAGGGGCAGGGGACAGCTGGGTGGGCAGGGACACCTTCCACTAGACCAGGTTGCTCAAAGTCCCATCCAACCTGGCCTTGAACACTTCCAGGAATGGAGCATCCTCAGCTTCTCTGGACAACCTATTCCAGTGCCTCACCACCCTCATAGTAAAGAACTTCCTCCTAATATCTAATCTAAATCTACCCTCTTTTATTTTAAAACCATTACCCCTTGTCCTATCCCTATACTCCCTGACAAAGAGTCTCTCTCCAGATTTCTTGTAGGCCCCCTTTAGGTACTGGAAGGCCGCTGTAAGGTCTCCCCAGAGCCTTCTCTTCTCCAGGCTGAACAACCCCAACTCCCTCAGCCTGTGTTCACAGGAGAAGTGCTCCAGCCCCCTGATCATCCTCGTGGCCCTCCTCTGGACTCACTCTAACAGGTCCATGTCCTTTTTATACTGCAGGCCGCAGAGGAGAATACTCCAGGTGGGGTCTCACGAGAGCAGAGTAGAGAGGGAGAATCACCTCCCTTGACCTGCTGGCCATGCTTCTTTTGATGCAGCCCAGGCTACGGTTGGCTTTCTGGGCTGCAAGTGCACATTGCTGGCTCATGTTGAGCTCCTTGTCAACCAACACCCCCGAATCCTGCCTTTATGTGGCCGTGTTTTGACTCCAGTGGAAGAACCCCTTGGAAGAGAGGTGTAAAGCTGCAGAGATACTCTCTCACCTCTAGTCTTTATCTAGGTTGCCTCTTAAGGTGAATTTGGACTATGAGATTTGTCTGCTTGGTCTCGAAATTTGGAGTTAGTTGTGAAGACTTTAATGCATTTTTCATTTGACAGCCATGCTAGTGGGATCTTTCTTTGTAACTGAAGCAAGCAAATGCTGTTGGAAAACTACCCACACAAGCCTACTGCATAGTATAGGGATTGTTTGTAAGTAAGTTCAGAATACTCTTGTATAACTCTGAGCATCTCAGAGGGAAACCCATCGGTTACACAGTGACCACACAAAAAGGTACGGCTTGCAAGGAAATCCACAGTGGTATCATTTGTTGGGTGACTAGGGCTTAGGTAGAAGCCTGTACAGATTCCGGTGCTGGAAAGCAAGATTTGTGAGGAAGCTAATTATCCCTCAAGGACTTCCGTAGTTCATTTTTCAGCAGCAGGGAATGGGGCAAGGAAGGAGCTGCGTGTGACTCTCACTCCGGTTCCTGTCCTGCTCCAGGGGCAGTGCTCCAAGAGCCCGATTGCAAAATTCCGTTTTATTGTTGTTCAGTTTAATTGCTGCAATCTCCATCGTCCTGTCTGTGAATATTCCTATTGCATACAATGCACAAGCCAGGTGTGAACCTGTTTTTAATGCAGACAGGGGAGAGGCATGAACATACCACATCAGGCGGTACTAATTGGAGCACAGTTTTGCCTTTCCACCATCCATGCCTGAAGCAATGTGAGCTCCTCTCTCTCAAGATTTATCCTCCCATTTTCTCCACAGAGACACATATACGTGTAAGAGAATGGCATGCAATGGGAAGGTATCTTTTTATATACATGCTGCTATTTTTACATGAGCAAAATCAAGGCTTCAGCCTAACTCATATATTATTTACTACAGTTCCGGTTCAGGAAGCTATTTAAGCATATGCTTAATTAGAGTGGAACTAATGCATGTTCTTCAAGTTAATTTGCACTTGAGCAAAGATGCTGTCCTGAAATTGAGACAGTAATGAGCAACTTTGTAAAAATCAAAGTCCCTTGGCAAAGTAGCAGATTAATATTGGAGGCAACCTTTACAGAGTGCCTTGTTTATTTAAAAATGTGAATTTCTCATAGCAAGGATAGTTTCTTGTGTGTTTTTCCAGTAGCAGCTCAAATTATTTGAAAGAAGAAACTTTGCCAGGATTTAATTACAGCTCATCATAGTGTCACAAATAATAGAAGCATGACCTAACATTTATAGAAAAGAAGATTAATCAGTTTAATTATCTTTGTTTTTTTGAAGACTTGCTTGTATTCTTGTCTTACTGACGTCTTTTTTTTTTTTTTTCAGATGAATTGGGAAGTTAGAAAGATCTGTTTTTATCCAGATCGAACAACTTGGCTAAGAATAGCAGCATGTTAACTTCACACACTGTGATGTTGTTTAAGCCATGCAGTTATGACAAGCAAAAAAAATTCAAAAAGCCCCCAAAACCCTTACCCAAACAAACCAACCTGAAAAAGAAAATGAAAGGGAAAATGTCTCTGTTTTATATTCATTCTGGAAAATTCAAATCTCTCATCCATAGTGTCCAAATTTTACAGTATAAAATCTCATAGCAGCTTCTAAATCTCTGAGTAAATTGGTTGTTATAATTAATTCAAGAAGGAGCAGAAAGTTACCTATGATAAGTGACATTAAAAACATGTTACTGCAGTTGCAACTCAAGATGTTAAATGTCAGAATTCAGTTTTCTGTGTTACAGTCATTAACAGTATTAATCACATAATTTTACTGATCAGAACCCTGGACCTAGTCTGGGAGTCAGGTGATGATATGTTATTGTTTTGTTAAATTAATCGGTATTGGGGTTGATTCAGCTTAACATCTTCATCCACCTTGTCCTAATAGGTGTTATTTCAAAGAGAAGAAAAGGATGGGGATTGTTTTTGTCATTACTGCATTTATTGCCTCTATTGCTCAGGGAATGTTCTTTCTCTCTCTTTCCATGTCTATCTTGTTTTTACCACCTACTACAGTCCAAGAGGTTAATAAAGAGAAAAATATGTCTTGCCATTTTTTTGTGTGTGGTACAAACACTGACACAAATGTGCTGTTTTCTTCCGTATGTGTGTGTCTGCATGTTTTAACGCTGTAATCTAACACCAACAATGTGCTCAGGGTAGGATATTCATCAGTACCGTGGGCCAGCCTTTAGGTAGACCTATCATACACAGTGACTGAAGTTTTGAATTTGCTTTACATCTCCTCTGAGGTAGTGTGGGAGACAGCATCTTTACAGTGATGTTTGTCATTACCAAAACCATGGGACAATTCTCCTATTCTTTTCCTAGCTGTGACTCATTCAATCTTCTCTTTCGTTATTGCTAAAAACTTAAAATTTGCCTTTGTTTCTAAGACTCCATTCACTTCTACAGACGACAATTTCTTTTATTTTTAAACCTGAGGAATGCCTGAGATATGTTTTATTTTTTAGCTTCATAGAATCACAGAATATCCTGAGTTGCAAGGGACCCACAAGGATCACTGAAGCCAACTCCAGGCTCCACAGGACAATGCAAAAATCAAACCCTATGTCTGAGCATTGTCCGAACACTTCTTGGACTCCAGCAGGCTCAGTGCCATGCCCACTGCCCTGGGGAGCCTGTTCCAGGGCCCAACCACCCTCTCGGTGAAGAACCTTTTCCTAACACCCAGCCTGACCCTCCCCTGTCACAGCCCCATGCCGTTCCCTCGGGTCCTGTTGCTGTCACCAGAGAGCAGAGATCAGCGCCTGCCCCTCCGCTCCCCTTGTGAGGAAGCTGCAGGCCGCCATGAGGCCTCCCCTCAGTCTGCTCTTCTCTGGGCTGAAAAAAACAAGTGACCTCAGCCGCTCCTCATACAGCTTGCCCTCTAGACCATTCACCGTCTTACTAGCCCTCCTATGGATACTCTGTAATAGTTCTATGTCCTTTTTATACTGTGGTACCCAAAACTGCACACAGTACTCGAGGTGAGGCTGCACCAGCACAGAACGGGACAGTCCCTTCCCTTGACAACCAGCAGTGCCATGCCTGATGCACCCCAGGGTACAGTTGACCCTTCTGGCTGCCAGGGCACGCTGCTGGTTCATATTTAGCTTGCTGTCAAACAAAACCCCCAGATCCCTTTCCATGGGGCTGTTCTCCAGCTTCTCATCCCCCAGTCTGTACATAAAGCCAGGATTGCTCTGTCCCAGGTGCAGAATCCAGCGCTTGTTCTCTTTAAGCTTCATATTGTTGGTGATTGCCCAGCCCTCTAATTTGTCAAGATCTCTCTGCAAGGTCTGTCTACCCTCAAGGAAATCAACAGCTCCTAATTTAGTATCATCTGCAAATTTACTTAGTATTCATCCGAGTCCTGTGTCCAGATCACTGAGAGATGTTACCCCACGTGTGCTTAGTCCTAGCCCATTGGAAACTACAGACCAAACCTAATCACCTTCCTATCATTGTGTCAAACCTTCTTATCAACTATGTCAAAGCACACAAGGTATTGCACAAAGTCCTGGTCTACCTTCCACTGAAGTCAAGAGTTAGACTTACTACAAGCAATCAGGCTGAGAAGTATGGCCACATTTCTCAAAATTATCTGGGCATTTTCGCTGAATGGATTCTGAACGGATGCAGAAACATGGGCTTTAGCTGGTGTTCTCAATCTCTTTTGCTTTCTTTCTTGACATATCATATGAAGAAAATTGTATAGATTTTTTTCCATTTCATGAAAACTGTTAATTATGTTACATGTGGGGAAGGGATTGCAGGTTGTTGTGTGTTTGGTGGAGTCAGAAAAGAAGATGGAAGAGTAGGAGGTTGGAAGAGGGAGTAGAGAAGATGGTCTGTGCATTCCTTGGGGAGAAATATGCATTGAGTATTCATCAGACGTGATGCTGTCTGACTTGATTTGGTCTATGTAGCTGTGTAGCATAATTTCCCAGCACACAGCACTGAAGAAGTGGTGCTTCTGCACAAGTTGTATTCCATTTTAATCCCATTATCTTTTCTATCTGAACTGATTTTGATGATTTCACTGATGATTGCCTGTGACTATAGGAAGACTAGTGATGCCAGTTATTCTTTTGTGGTTTATGATGCTCCCAAAACCAGGATGGGGAGAGAACCTGAAAATAGTGTGATTGTGACAGAAAAAAAAAAAAAAAAACGAGTAGGAGAGTTATAGAGATCATATCAGATGAGGTCAGCAGCACTTTGTGATCAGTGAAGCCTGAAAGCGCTTTGGGAAACATCAGGCAGGATTTCAGGCATGGTTGTGGCTGCAAAGAAAATCTTTCTTCAGCCCCTGAATAATGGCTGTATAAGACTTTTAAAAAGTATTTAATGTTACCATACTTCTGAATGTTGACACAAAGTATTTCACTGCTGTATCTGATGTCTTTCCTCTTGCTAGGCTTTCACACATCATTTGATAAACATTTGAGCCTGTGAGGAGAAGACAGCAAAAGTTGGGGAGGGCTCATAGGTCTCACTTCATTAATTACTGTTTTTCCTTGCTGAAAAGCATATGGTTCAGTCCTCTGCATTTAAGTGGAAGGGAACCAGTGCCAGAAGATTGTGTGTAAAGCTTATTCGTTGATGAACAGTGTCTGTATAACTGAAATCCAAAGAAGTCAGTTGTATTTTGCCCTTCAGACTCTGTGGAATCTGGAGTATGAAGCCATGGACAATGCCATTGTACTCATTTCTGAAAATCTTCCCTGGCATTCTTAGTAAAAGAGGTGAAAGTAGAGGTAATAAGAACTGAATTTCCATCTATGCCAATGCTCTATTTGAGGTGTAGTTAGTTTTTCAGAAAATACTGGATAAAATTCCACTGTCTGTACCATTGTGCTGGAGACAGAAAGAGTGCTTCAGTCTCCAGGGCTGGCAACTTAGCACCATTTATGTCTTACAGATTTACAACACACACACACAAAAAATACTGCTTTTACTAATTTTGGAACCATAGCACATAAAAATTATTTTATATTTGTCCTGATTGCCTGACATTTTCAATATGGAATGTCCATAAAAGAAAAATTGCTTTTTATGGAGCACGGGTAAAATGGCCATAAGGGAAAGAGAAGATAATTAATAAAAATTTTCATAAAAGCTATAGGATAGTTTTGATTGGATTTTTTTCATTCCCCTTTCACACTTAAATTAAAGGGTTAATATTATGCCAAATTTATACAGTAGTACAGAAATCATCTTTATTTTTGTAATTAGGAAGTCCCTTAACCTTGTGAATAGAATGTCTACTTTTCTCCTGAAGTGTGTTTCAGTAAAAAAAAGCGGGGTTGAAATGGCTATTTTCCTTCACGCAATAAAAACAGAAAGAAACAGCAGAAAGCTTCACAGTATTGAAATCTCTGGCAGAAAATAGTTGTATGAAAACACTGATATTTAGAGAGAAAAACTTAACACATAGCAGTAATAAAAAATCCCATGGTAAGTGAAATTAACTAGTAAGCTATTACTAGTTAGCTAGTAAGCAATTTCTAAGAAAGCCCTTAATGCCATTATCCATTAAAATGTTTTAAGCCTTCTGCTTCTTCAATACATGGTTTCGTTTGACTACATAGTGATTGAAAATAGACAGATAATTTAGGACATCTTCATTTTCCCATATTGATGAGCGTATCAACAGCACCTATACCAGATTTTTCTCTCTGTTTCTGATTCTCATTGAAATTCTTTCTGAGGTCTGAACAAAGTCAGCAATGTTCTGCATTTACCTGCCTCTATATCTGTGGTTTTATCGTGATGAATAATATACCAAAATGAAAGGACTTTGGGATATTTGTATTCTGAACAATCACTGAAAAAAGTGAGAGTGATGAGGTGACTTGGAATGATAGAAATGTGGGGACCTAAAACTGAAAAATGGGATTATGACATTAAGTTTAGTTCAGTATTTATATCAGAATAAGAGTGATGGTTATAGAAGATCTGCAGTCTGAATATAAGCTTCCCAAAATTTAGAATTAGGACTTCAGATTTGAGGGTTTCTCTAGTAGGCTATCTAAATTCAGTACTTGGGCAGCTTATGAAAATCCTAGAAATGAGAGGTTTTAGAACTAACTGATAATATGAGTGGTAACAAATCATCAGGAACAGATGGTATTCACCCAAGAGTTCTAAAAGAATTCAAGTATAAAATTGCTGAACTATTAACTGTGCTTAAAATGGAATTGGCACCAGGGAAATGGAAGATGGTAACTTCAGAGCAGTCCAGGGAGCTACAGACCAGTAAATCTGACTTTTGCTGAGCAAGTTGATAGCTACTATAAGAAAGAACAGAAATAACAAGTACGTGAATAAATATGTTTTAGAGGCAAAAGTCCGGATGGTTTTCACAGAGGTTACTCATGCCTCACAAGAGTTCTAGAGTTCTTTGATAAAGTTAACAAACATACAGGGAAGAAGCTCCAGTTGGTATATTTTCCTTGAATTTTCAAAGAGTTTTATATGAATACCTAAAATAAAATTAAAAGGAAGGCATGTCATAAGTCCGGAAGTGTCAAAAGGAAAAGAAACAAAGGCAGGAATAAATGATCAACAGATTACTTTAACTACCTATAGATATATAGATATTCCTGAGTTAAATATAAATATTGTCCAGTTAGCAACTGGACAATAAGACGAAACATTTTCAATGATATTTACCTATTTTGTATAGTAAAAAAGGACAATTGACCATGATGAGATGTAAGAGTAATTCTTAATATACTGAAAGCCTGAATGATAGGATGAAAGTCATGCTGAAGCGTGGAAAGTAGAGACATCCATGACAATAAATACATGGCAAGGGTCTCTAAATATGCTATCACTGCTGAAAAAAGTGAGCTTAGAATTATTATTGAGTGAATTCTGTCAGCTCAGTGCTCCATGGGAGTCAAAAAAGCAAACTGGAATATTAGCAAAGGAACAAAGAACAGAGCAGAACAAAGGAAATGCTACATATTGTTAAGCATTGCTTAAACACAGTGAGAAGTGGCAGTGTCCTCTTCTCCACACCTCTTTGTCTCAAAAGTGACATAGTAGAATTTGAAAACATAAAAAAGAAGCTAGGCAAAGATGGTCAGGGATATTCGACAGCTTCCATATGTGGCTGTGTGGAATAAATTGTGATGTTTCAGTCTGAAAACTGGGAAAATTTTGACATGGGCAGAATACCACATGAAAATTATAAATAAAGAAATAATATTCACTACTCCTTACAAGAATTGAGAAGAATTAAATTGGAATCTGATTAAGCAAGTTTATAGTAAACAAGTGAAAACACTTTCCTACACAGTGCATAACTAAACTATGGAACTCACTGCTGCAGGAATTATAAATGTAAAAGGTTTTTTTTTATATATATTGAAAAAGTAATCCCATCGGCCATCTAAGAATATTGAAGAAAAACATGAAATCTCTAGCTCAGAAAATGCCCGAGCCTTCCCAGAAGATTCCCAGAAGCTGCAAAGATAGAGCAGAAATATGTATTCTCTATGAAAACATTCATTTACATTATTATGCATTTACATATACTCAGATATTACACATTAAGGCATATGGCAGTATTCACATAGTGTTAATATAGAATAATAACTGTACTTATATTATGATCATATATGATTGTTATTTAATCATTGCTATTACATGATAATTACTGCTAATGATGTTTGGCACTTGGTTTCCACTGGAACTCTTTATTTTTTCTTTTTCATTTCTTCTTCTGAGGTAGCCTATTTTCCAAGGAAATGTTACCTTAAAGAAAACACTGGAAAAGATGTTCAGTCTGTGCTCTAAAGCAGTCCAGAACAACGGCCCCAAGAGTCCTTTCTTTTACAGAGTCTATGCATCTTTTTATACTCTTCTATTTGCTCTCTAAGTGCAGGTTGATTCTCAATAGTAGTCACATTTACTAGACTAGTTTCTGGAGAGGAAAATCAAAGAATAATCACATGCTGATAGGTAATGTGATTCCAGCTGAAGGATTCCAGAAACTTTTCTTACGTGTGTGGTTGTGTTCTCTAATTTAATGTGCACACTAAATATGCACAGAAGACAGGAGTCACAAGAGAATCAGGAATGGTGTAAGACAGCGAGCCCAGAAATGCTGACTTCCAATCATCAGATCAAAACACCAGATAATGTTGTCTCCCTTGTGCGTGATTATATACTTTGTGTCATTTCACAGCAGAAAATAACAAGTAGTAAGGGGTGGAGAGATGCACTGATGCATCTGAGGAGGCAAGCTCCAAAGCCTAAGGCTGACATTGCCTTTCAAAACTATTTTGGCTATGAGTGTTTGCAAACAGATGTCAAGCTGGGGGAAAAACTGATCAGCAGTGCCACTAATTTGATGTCTTCAATGCTTCAGTAGCTGGATGATTTCCCATCCTGGACTACTGGCCCATTAAACCTGTCTTTTATTGCATAGTCATAAACCTGAATGACAGAAAATAAATAATTAAGACTAATCAAATAGAAGGCACAGGATCTATGTGACCCCATTTGTCTAAGATAGAGAGGGACAAATTGCAATCCAAGGGCTAATATAGGGAAACATAAAAAGTGTTTGTTTTCTGTAGCACAGAACTGAGGTATTTATTGCAATGTGGGGAAAACACTAGGTGCATAGGTAGAGCTGTTATCCAAATTATCTGACGTGCCAGGAAGGAAAAATCAAGCTTACTTTTTGTGCTCTGGGATTTACATTCACCGTTCTCCCAGCAAGTGGAACCGGGTTGAGGTGGCCTTTGAAGCTGGAGGTTTAATGATGGGGGAATCTTAAAAGATTAGGCTTAAGGGTGGAGCCTCAGCAAGTCAGATGTGATTCAAGTTGTTTCCTACAACACTACTGCTGCTTCAGTCATATGTTGAGGAAAAACAAATAAAGTCAGTGGAACTGAGTCTTCGGGATCATATTGCACAGTGGGGCTGCACACAGTTGCAAAATTAAAAGATAATTAAAAATATTTTATTGCCTTTGAGCTGCACCTTTCACTACAGGGACATAAAGACCATTGTTAATTGTCATTTTGTTCTTATTTCCAAAAGCTGCAAACAACGCCACTGCATTCGCTTGTTCAGGAGGAGTCTGTGTGGTTTCGGTCATTACTCTGGTGCGAAAAGCTGTGTTTTTAAAGGCAGACTACTTCTGCTGAATAAATGTTAGTATTTTAAGCTAAGTTGAGGTGCTTATTCTGTTCTGACTGCCTATTTCTGTATGCAGTTTCCTTTCCTAATATTTACCGTCCTGTAAACTTTTTGTCAGATAAACTCCAGATATATATTGCAGCATCTGTTTGCTTATTCAAATCCAATATGAATCTCTGAAGTTGCCAGTCATACTAAATAGTTGGAGGTATTCACAAGATGTGCTATTCATGTACTATTATCTCCTATATCTCACCATTTTTTGCTTTAGCCTCTCTTGAACTAAAGGCTGGAAATCTGGATTAAGATTCATGACTTAGGCCTAAAAAATAAATCTAATCTAGTAGTCTTGAATTTTAATGAGCTGTGGATTTAATACTGTTTCTGAGACTGTGTAGTCTTAGATCAGAGTCTGTTTCATGAAGTGTTTTTGTAGTATCTATAGCAGAATGTGTTCTGGTCGGTATAAATGAGGTACCTATCAACTGGCAGCAGTTGTATAACGGTTTTGTAATGTTTCCCCCTCCTCCAAACATCTCAAAGGGAAGTGGAGTGAATCGGCTTCCTTTGAGTGCACTAATATTTTGGATCCCCTGTGAGAATTGCACCTAGTAATCCCAGTTTCCAAGTTTTGTACATTCTGGAAGAACTCAGAAAGCTATACAACTCAGTTCAACAAAAATCCCTGGATATGCCATTCATGCAACTCCAGAAAGCCTTCTTTCCTAAGAAACTTCTTCCCCCAAGTATTAGGTGTCACTCCAGGTTAGGCAAGGCTTTCCTGGAGGGTGTTCTTGATTTCAGTCTCTTACTTCATGCCTAAATGGTGAGCTGGAAACCATCAGAAGATGTCAGTAGTAACTAAAACATGCTCGTTTAGACTGCTTGCTTGGGAGTTTGTTACCCAGCTTCTTCCCAAGTACTGGCTTACTCAGCCATGTGGGTAGTGTGGCTTTTTTCATGACTGACCACAGATTTTGGTTTTGTGGACTGCATTCTAATAAATTTTATTAGGAATCAATAAATAATTGTGGGTGTTTCACTGAAAAGGTACACTTAAAAAAAACTTCTGCAACAATAGGTCATTAAAGTGTAAACTGATAAACCTTGTCTGTAATTTCTATTAATAAGTTTCTAGTTCGTCCTTTCATTTTTCCATTTAATTCTTTGCTTTGAGCTTTCTCTTGTGTTTGCTTCACAGAAGCATCATTAACAGGCAGAGCCTGGAAAAAAAAATCATATGATTTCTCTTTAATAGAAAAGAAGATTAATTTGTTGTGCTGAAGACAAAATAACATTTTAATGATAATTAGGGGTATATAAATAGATTTTAATAAGAAAGATTAATGTACTTTTGATAACCATTATAGCAAAATATTGAGGACAAACTACTAATACGTTGGCATCACTGATTTTATGAACTCATTTTATTTCAATTCCTGCTGTCATACAATAAAGTATATTTGAATGCTGCAGAAGCATATATAAATATAATTTTCTACACAGAACTGGTTAGGGATATGTGCTGAAAAATATCTGAACAATTATGTAAATTGTTATTCTTGGAAAGCGGAGGCTAACTAAGCATTTAAGTTTTACTGTGATATTTTTATTATTATTATTTCACCTTTAATGGAGGCTATTTTGTGTGTGGGTGAACCAGAAGATTATGTTGTAGCTGGAAAGAATGTTAACATAATTTTGGTAGACTGTGTTAATAAAACAAGTGTAATGAGCCATAGTGGTGTACAATATCAGGTCAATGTGAGAATTAAGCTGAAAGTAATTATAATACTAAGATTGGTTGTATTCTAATTATCCTATGGCTAATAGTACAGAGACGATTGGCTGAAACCAAAATTATTTGGGCTGGGCTCATTTTCGTACAGATGAATATTAGCTATTACACTGTCTTTGTGCTTCCATGAAACAGGATGGACATTGATTTTTCATTAAAAAAAATACATACCCCTCAAAGAAGCAGTTAGCTCTTTCTTCGAAATTGCAATGAAAAATGTTGCTAGGTTGTAAGAAGCAATGCCGCAAAGTTCCTGATTTTATTCTAGGTTTTCTCATGTAAGTACTGTTAAGCAAATTTGAATTCCATGTATGTAAGAATGCAAAAACATATATATATGGGTATAGCTGTATTCTGAGCACAAATTGGACACCAGTCGAGTGCAAACTTGCTTCACGCACAAGCTGTTTGAATGCAAGCTTGTTCTCAGCTCGGAACCTTAGAAAAATTCCCACCTCTGAAGAACGGTGAGGGAAGAGTTGAACCTGTTGCATTAGCACATCACTACCCATGTAAAAAGCAACGTCAGAGGTACAACCTCGTTGGATAGGACTCACCTCATCTGATTAACCTAAGAGAGCTTCAGTTCAGTTGTCTAAATCCGATCTCGTCACCCATTCCTCTGCTGTTCAAGAGGAGAAACAGATGTTTTGTGCAATCAGATAATCATCTGTCCTATTTAAGGATCTTTTCTCGGGGTGTGGTAAATACCGATCCGACACTGACTGTTTCTTCCTGCTGATTATAAAACGTGCATGACTGGTTCAGTCTTACAGGCTTCTAGACACTTTACATAATCCATCTGCCTGAAAGGAATGTCACATACTGCAGAGGAGGCAGAAAGGTCAGCCACTTGGTTCATCACTGACATATACCAAAATCACGTGTTGCAAGATTCCAAGGAGTTAGTAGGAAGCCTCCTTCATACAGCTGTTTAGATGAGAACATCTGGATTACACCTAGCTGTTAGTGCCCTGCACTTGGCATCCAGATATAGAGAACCTGGGCTGCAAAGCATTCTGGACTTTGGTTCTCTTTCCAGCTTACAATTTTGAGGATAGAACAAACACAGGCAATGAAATAACGTGGGAAATTAAATAACATAAAATTAAAAATATTGTATAGCTCACAAGTATATCCTGGGGCATGTTTGCTGTGGAGGGGGTCTGATATTTGAAAGCATTGTATATGCTAAGAATCATGTATGTTTAGTAACCAAACCACTCTGGCTAGATGGACACTTTGCCCAAAGAAAAAGGTCCCTAAAGGGACCGTTCTGCAGAGATCCTTGTCCCATCCCCTGTAGCAGCTGATAGATCCTGTCTTTGTAGTTTCATTGTTGCTTTGACTGAGTATGTAGATTTGTTTCATATATAACTTTCACAATAAATAATGTCCTCAGTTTTTATCAACTGTGGAATTTTCAGCAAATTTATCCCTCTTCCTCATTGTAATTTATCAGTGAACAAGCTTTTCCTTGCATGAATCTCTTTATTATTCAAAATCTCCATAAAGATAAGAATGTAGTTTATTTTAGAGATTGTTCATCAGTTTTGCTCCAAGACTATTACAAAGAATACTGGCTCATCATAATTTGCAATTCATGCTGCTTAATGGTTTGCATCACTCACAAGTTTCTGGTACTGCTCCTTGTTTATTTCCCCATTAAGAGACTGATAAGCAGGAGCCGAAGCAGAAGCAGACATGCATATCCCTGCTGCTGGGACTGAGGGACGTAGTGTCCTACCAGGCTCCCCTCTCATTCTGAGAAGCCTCACAATGGAAATTACCAGCCAATTCCGCCTGTTTTCTGAGCTGATGAGGATTCCGATAATAAGTTTTCTAAAAGCAAGGAAAGTATTCACCCGTGAACAAATTCTTGTTATTGAAGTAAATGAAAGATCATTACGCACATCAGTGCCTTTGGTGTGAAAACCAGCACCGGGCTGCTTGCTGGTGCAACTGCCAGAGAGCAGGGCGGGCGGGCTGCTCGGCAAGGGCAGGGGGCCGGGAGCCCAGCGTCCCGACAGGGCTGGCAGAAGAGTGGCTTCGCCAGCGTGGGGTGGTCCCACTGCACCTGAGTGAGGTGAGCAGAACAGAGCCAATGACAGGAATCAAGGCTGGCTGAGTCCAGGTCCTCGGATGAGTCTGAGGTGAAGCCAGGAAGACGAGCCAGCAAGTCAGAGTCAGGATCAGGTCTGGTGGCAACAACCAGCAGCAACCACAGGCCAGTGGTCATAGAAACATAGAATCATTTAGGTTGGAAAAGACCTCTAAGATCATCTAGTCCAACCTTTAACCTAGCAGGTCCAAGGTTAAGATCAATAGGGTGTGTGACGTGCTGGGCTTGGGCAGGGCTGCCACACCACTGCAGCACAGCTCAGGCAGGGACGCGGGGTGAGAGCCCCAGCCTAAATGCCATTCCTGAGCACTGCTGGGGGAGACCCCACTGCAGCTTCTTAGCACAGCTTTGTGGAAGAGCACTCTTCAAGACTGGGTGTCTGTGCCATTATCTAACCTAGCTCTGCACCCAGGCAACCCCAGCAATGATGGGGGATGCAGTTAGGGACCTGATAGCGACAAGGCAGAACTCACTGATGATATTTCAGATTCACTCTGGCGTAGTAAATAAGAGCAATAATCAATGTATTAACACTCCTGAACTTATTGGAGACAAAGTCACTATATAGTGCACTTGTTCACACGTGAAAAGGAGCAAGACCAGGCCTGTTCTAATAGTATTTTGTAGTTTCATCAACATTTAAAGTGCATCTTCTGTATGATATGTGAAATGATCTAATAGGAAATGTTGTGTCAACAAGTTATGGGTAAGTCAAGGGTAAAACCAGATTCCAAAGAGGAATGTACTAATCCCAACTTGCTTATCAGTTTTTGAAGTTCTGTAGTTCTTTGATGAATGTAAAATTAGCAGCAGATTGTTTTATCATCTTAACATATCCACATTCAATTCATGAAGATTTCTAATGTGCAAGTATTGTAGATGAGGAGACTTCTTAGAGCACTGTATAAACCAACAGGGTCTCAGTTGGATTTCATCTGGGAAAGGAATCCTAATCATTTGAAGTCAGATCATCTTTCTCTCCTCTGTTTTCAAACTTATTTAACACAGTAGACTATGAATGGTCCAAGTTGTACATTACAGCTACAGTAAGCAGTCATCTGGATTGTGAGTACTGGGGCAACTGGGCTGAATACTAAGCAGGTTTGTCGAAAAAAAACCATTGCTCTTATGGTTACGCTTTCCACATTTGTAATGTTTTGGATGGTTTTCATTTTTATTGACAATTAATACCTATGTCTGAATCAACATCTTTGCAAAGAAACTGTAACTTCTGTTTTATATAGCGGTGATTTTATTTTCATTCTGTGTCAAATACTGTGAGAGCAATAGGTGGAATTTTGCTGGAACTATGAAAAAGCATTCTGAAGGATTTTTTTTCCTCTCTGCTTTCCAACTTACCTTCACAATCATATTTCTGTCTTGTTGAGTAACACAATATGGTCAGCACCAATACTTATATTTTAAAGACAGTTAACGAGATTTCAGTGTCTCTAGCTCAATAATTGATTCTGTGGGTCTTTTTGTTCGGACTGTACAAATGGAATTTAGAAACAGATACGTATTAATAACTAATAACTCTGGGTACACAATTCCAATGTTATTCCATTACCTAAGAAGAGAGAGCCCATTAAACCTGTAGGTACACCCTGTTTAACATAGGTTCGGTGAAATATATGCTTTTCTTCAGAACAAGTCACTTTTCATATCATTTAAAAAAGGAAACAAATCAGGAAAAATATTAAAAAAAAATCTGCAGTCCATAATGCAGATTAAGGGCTTTTCGTCCCAGTAAAACTAGCACTTTATCGCATAAAATTTAATTCAGTTTAGTGGAACCAGTATTATAGAGCTCCCATCAGGAAATTGGTAACAAAAAATTTGATACACAGAAGACCATCAGGTTTTCTCAGCATGAGAGGTCTGGGTCTGGGTTGGCTTTGTAGTCTTCTCTTTTCCCCCAACCTCTCTCTTGAATATTCTCTGTAGACATGATAATCTGTAAGGCTGTAATCATCTGGAAATGCAGTTATGGGTGTATGCATTAAGCAATGTGGTTTCTACCATGTACTAAATTATTATTAGCAAGGATTGCCCTCTCTTCTTTTGGATGATAGCAAATTAACAGAACATGTCTAACTGTGTGGTTTCAAGGAGACACAGCTCACTTTGCAAGATAGCGAGACAAAGGATCTTGTCTGGAGTTGCATAGTTTCAGCTAGATAACACTGTGTCCTGCTCTGTTAACGTCTGTGTTTAGCTTCCAGGGGAATCTTTATTCTTCCCTCCCTACGTGCATCTGGAAGCTCAGGTCTCTGTCAGGGGTCACATATCCCCTACGTTGTGCTCGCAGGATCAGATTTAAATTCTTATCTATTAGCATCATTAGGGTTGGAACTAATCTCACCTAGCTTTGAAAATCTAAAACATAGATAGAGTTCCACAACAAGATGAGTGGCATCCTAAAGGGGATCTCTGAATGCACCATATATGAGTATGCTGATTTCTTTTCATTGGTAAAGGGAAAATGGAGTCAAGATGACTAGCTCAGATATTAGATCATTATGGTTTACAGCAGCTGAAAATCTCATCTATCTTAACTATTCTTAAAAGCTAGGATATGTCTGTATAAAACCCCAGTGAAGATGAATTCACAGCAGCCCATCTATCAGAGTCTACAGTTAGAAAGTGCTATATTCATCCTCGTGGTTTTTTGTGTTTGTATTTTTGGATGGTGTGTGTGGCGTGTTTAAACAAAGCAATTGTAAGAACACAGCACAATAGGTGTTTAATCAAGAGCATCCATAATAGACAGAGATAAATTAGGGAGACTGTGAATGGTACACAGAAAAAATCTGTTACATAGGTTCAGAAAAAATAACATGGTAAAGTGGAGTCCTTTGTGGCTAATTTCCTACCAGGTGCATCTCTGCTTTAAGAAGGACAGTGATGAAAATGCTATTCATTAATTGTTTCCTGCTGGACTTTTTTGAGGAGTCAATCACCATCTGGAGACATAGCTAGTTTTTAAGAAAAGCTCTACAGATGTGGGTAATAGTAATAATAGCAGTGTGTACTTATATTGTGTCTAACATTTGGGAATCACAAGAACTTCAAAAATACAGTGAAAACTTTCAGAACTGCAGAAAGGGAGTTGAATAATAGAACTAGGAAATCTTGTGGGTCAAGCAGAAAAACATTAGATTTATCTGTTAATATATAAAGTGACCCTTGAACTGTCTGAGGTCTTTTAATTAGATCTTAGCCAGTGAAAACCTCCCTTCCAAAGAACAGAGTTTGCTCTTCTCTGAACTGCTTGTGATAAAAGTGTGCAAATAACAATTATGTTTCTTTTTTCACTGTCCAAATCGAAGGTGAATAAGTTCATTAGAGTGATCTAAATTAATGCATTTATTAAATGATTTTTTCCAACCAAATGTGTATATCAAATAAGGCATTCTAACCAAAATAAAAATTCTCTTTTATAGCATTTGGAAAAAAGAGAGAGAGAGAGAGAGAGAAAAGCTATGGAGATGTCAGTGTTCTTTCAGCCTTCCTCTTGTCCCCTTTGTTGCTGGTAGTCCTGAAATATGTATGATTGGTATTCAGATTCTTTGTTGTTGTAGTTTAATTCCAAACAAAACCTCAAAATCTCACACTTTTCACAGGGGCAAAATGGTCACAGGGTTAGTTCCATTACCAGGAGCCTTGGATGAGCTTCCGAATAACTATTTTAGAAATCAGAAGCTACACACACTCTTCAATAATCATGAAAAATAGGTTGTCCTATAACAAATATTAGATGTGAAGACTCACGTTTGGCCTATTTCTACTCCGGTAGAAATCTGTACTGGCCGGAGTTTATATTCCTAAGTAAGTAATATTATTTAATTTCTCTCCTTTCCAAGTACATATTTACATGACTGTCACTGGTGTATTGTCTGAGTGGTTTCCTACAGTACAATAAGCAAAATGTTCACCATCTGTCACATGTGGCTCATTCTCACCATAGGAAGAGTGCTATATGATCATCTAAGTGTTTTGTTTTGGCAATATTTTGTTTTATTTGAATTTTTAAATGCATTCTGCTGTATATTCATCTTAAAAAAATAGTTTAGAGAAAAAGAATCTTGATCTTGGACTGAAGCATGAGATTTCAGTCTTAAGTCCTTTAAGAGGTTATTCCTAGAGTTGATTTTAAGAAAGCTTTGGGTAAAGCTGTGTTGTTGCTGGAGAAACACTTAATGGTGGTTTAAGAATCACTTTTGCATCTGAGAGGTTATCGACCAGAGTCCTCATTCAGGCACTTCAGATAATGTTTCAGATATTATGAATATGGGTCATTAAACACCTTGGATATATCAGAGATTGTGAATGTCTCTGACAAGGTGATGTCATGTGCTAGGGACCAGGTCTAATGTAATCTTTAAACAAGAAAGATGCATAACACATTCCATACCGATCAGAGCATGATGGTTGATGACTTCATGCCAAAGTTTACTGCATCAGAAGCATGAAGTGGGAGCGTGAGTTGCGGCTATGAAAACCTGTCTCTGATTTCTCCGATGAACATTGTGCATGGCCCATCAGAAATCACACAGGCTTGTTTAACAGGTAGTCTGATCTGTTAAATTTAGTAGATGAGATGGGCCATGAAGCCTTTGAAAGGCAGCTGTTACAGACGATTTTACACTCAGTGGGTCATCACCTAAGTCGTGGATATACAAAAACCTTAGGATTTAGCTATAGCTAGAGTTGTTCCTGAAAAACTAGTTAGGTGAGTGTTAAGAAATGAGGTGCATGCCTTCATCTGTTAGAGCTAAATAAGCATCTGCTTCTGTATCTGCAGTGTCTCTGCAATGCTTTGCCCTCTGACGTACGGATTTATCAGGTTTCTCTGAACTACCTCAACAGTGTGTGCCAAGAGAGCTAAATTGCAAACCTGGCTGGCTAACAGATGTAGGGAAAGCTTGGCATTTCTTCACCAAGGAGTGACGGGAGTGTGGGGCTGGGAAGCAAGGAGAGACTTCCCTGGATAAAAACTAATTCAGAAATGAGAATCTACTCTGGAATCAGTGAGAAGAGGACAGAAAGCAAATAGATAGAAGGACAACAGCCAAAAGCCATATTTTATTAGATCTTAAAAGAAAGAAAAGAAAGAAAGAAACTAAAGCAAACACTGAAAAATAGTAATCTGAGATAAATGATGAGAGAATGTGAAAGGAAGAAGTGGAAGAAAGTGGAAGAAAGGAAGAAGTCTTTCAGAGAGCCTGTGGCTGACACAACACGCTGCTGAATTGTGGCCCCTGCAGTCAGGGTTAGAATTAAAATCTTAAAAGTGAAATATCCTTCAATCAGAAGAATTGGACAATGTACACCCTCAAACTTAGAATGAAATGGAAGATGGAATTGCATGTCTGGTTCAGAGGGTTTTTAGTAAATATATTAAAATGTAGGTATATTGGAAGACCAAAGGATAACAAACATGGTGTCTGTGAAAAGAGACAACAGAGAAAGTTGCAACACTTGCAAGAATAACAGTCTGACTTCAATTAGAATATGTAAGAAAGCAGAACATTTTGAAAGAGCTTCTCAAAATGGATTGACTAAAGCTACAGTATTTGAGGATCTAGAAAAAACAGTTGCCTTTTTTTTATATAGAACAAAATGGAGTAGCTATTTTACATATTAAAGAAGGAAGGTGTTTTTCCTCTGTTTTCTTTTTTTTTTCTATTTTGCATAAACCTCAATTAAATTACAATATTAAACTGGTTGCACCAGGAGTCCATTAAAGATTTAGTTACCTTCTGTGGTGAACATTAAGAAGCTATTACTCAAATTCTATTTAAACAGTTAAAAGCAATTAAAATGTATAGGCAAGATCATTACATATCACAAGCTAATTTTCTAATGAAAGCTTAGCAAGTGATAGATTGTTTAAGCCTCTCAAAGGTTTTAGTTTCGTGCTCAATAATTCAGAGATGAGAGTGAGGTTATGTTGATTTATAATTTGTTACCATCAGTTTTTCCCAGACAGAGGATGCTGTAGTACACTATCTGGCCTCATTTTATGTTCTTTCTTTCAAGTTCTGTTCTTCACACTTGCACTTGAAAGAAAAATAATAACTGGTCTTCTGAACTGACCCTACTCCAAGCACAACTGAGTTTTCTGCTCAAATCACCCGAGAAAAGGAAAAGAGGGTTTTTTTCCTCTTTCCAATTGTTCCAAGATCTTCATTTTGCAAAAATCTGTCACTGGTTTTATTCCAAAATGAGCAATTATTTTATCGTTCTCACTTTGGTTTTAATTTGAATTTTTATAACAAAATAGATTGATATTCATCTTTTGTATAAAGCATTATTGGGCGGACCCACATGTGGGAAATAGAAAACCTGTATTTCAGGTTCAACTTAGTCTCATGAGTTTTTACTAATAGTTCCCAAGCTTCAGGAGAGTTTAGTGAAGTCTGATAAACCTGAATCAACTGTGGTCAAAAACACAGGATTTGAGAATTCAAAGAAAAAACTACAGAAACAGAAATTGTGGAGAGTCATAATTAAATCTTCAACTGGAAAGGGACTGTGCCATTACCTAGGCCATGTCATTTCATTCTTCTTATTACTTCCATGCCACATTTAATGATATAAAATCTCTTTTTTTGTGTGTACCCATAATTTGCACAGAAGGGGCCTTCCTCCAAGACCACTCGAAGATCAAGACCATGTCCTGTGGTTCTGCAGAAGATATTTCCATATTCTTGCATGAAGGTTTTAATTTTCATGAATGAACAGAATTTCACAATTTTTTGAGTGTTTTTAATATATTCATCCCTCAGATGTATTCCTTCTCTATTTTTGTCAAGTATAATTTCATTTCTTATCAATCAAACATACAGATAGGGTTTCATTTTAAAACTTTTTTTTCTTCCCTCAGCTCATAAGGTTAATATTTCTCATGAAAGAATTAATTTTTAAAAAATACTAATGTTCACTTAGCTAGTCTTAATAAGATTATTTGCTTCGAATGGTTATTGTCAATATTGTTTGTTCCAATTATAAACTGATATTTCCTGAACAGACTGGGTAGAGCAGGGCAGAGACTGAAACACGGCAGAGGCCTCTAAGAGTGCCTGAGTTCAAGCTGGTAGAACCATGGGCTCGGTGCAACTCTATGCCGAGTCCGTAGCTTGGGTTTTGAAGGCTCAGTTAGCAATGAATGAGGTGGCCACGCAACTCCACTCTTCCTTGGTTTTGTGGTGAAGTGGTAACCACATTCTGGTGTCCATTGCATGGGACAGATGTTTCCGTGCCCTTCCATTAACAATCAGTGTTGCTAGTATTACTGTGCAACAGTAATTAAATTAGCATATTATCATCTCTCTCTGTTCTATACCCTTGTCCATGTCTTGCTTATTTTACAATTATCTTTTGCTTCATTGATCACTATGTTACAGGACACAAGCATTAAAGGAAGGTGACTATGCATAAAGAAAAATAACTCATTAAGATGCCAGGTCAGGAAGCTCGATGGTGCTGTATGCATCCCGTGTTTTACAGAACAACCCATTACACAATGCAAATGTGCTCTTTGAGCCCCCTTTTGTCTGGAGTTGTTTACATGTTCCAGCCCTGTACAGTGCCTCCTGTGGAGACAAGTGTAAGGGGATGTGCATCTTTGGAAAGACATGAAAGTACACCCTCCTAACAAGTACCAGCATTTATTGGCAATCTTCTGTCCTCTGATACAGAGGATACTATCTGGCTCATTCTCACTCTTTGCAACAAGTGAGAATTTGCAACTAAAGAAGACATGTTAGTGAAGAAAAAAAAAGAAAAAGAAAAAAAAAAGAAAACCCAAACTGTGACCCTGCATTCCCTGATCCTCAGAAAGCAAGCAGTAACAGCATTTCTGCTGCCACATTTCTGAATAGCTGTTCTTCAGATGAATGGGCTGGAAGTTTAGCCTTCTGGATAATGATATGGGTAAGCTGTTCTGAAAACTTCAGGAAGATTCTAACTATTCCCTTTGAAAAAAAGAATAATGGAAAAGAACAGAAAAATTGTGAAATAAAGAGATTTTTGTTCTCTTAGGAATATAATCAGCATTCACAATGCAAAAGAAATTCCAATTACTGCATCAACGATACCAGTAGAAAGACTTGAATAATTAAATGATTATGGTGTACAGGGGTTTCGATGGGATTTGTAATTCACAAAACTTTTTCAATTATTTAGATTCATAAGGTGGAAAATGGGAAAATTGAAAAGCAAATTGAAAATCCCACTAACCACTCCTGTAAGCCATGCACCTACACAGGCTCATGGCTGTATCCCTTTGCAGCTGCAGATGTTTTAAGACAAAGGACATTTGTAGAGAGTGACTGCCAGAAAAACACTGTTGGGTTGGGAAGAAGCATTGTCTATTCATGTGGGATAGGCCAGGGAATTAGTGAAAAGCTCAGAGATCATTTTAAAAGCTATCTAACCCAATAACAAATGTTCCCTTGGCTGCTACTAGTTCATCTGGGACCAAGTCTTGCCAATAGGTTCATCTGATAGTTTGGCACATATTACAATGAGCAGGTATAGTCGGAATATTTCTGCTTGAACTGGATTTTTTTTTACATTAACTGAGGTTTCACATAACTTTTTTTCAAGTGGATATTTCCTTTCACAATTCTGAGGTTTGTAAAATTGTACGTCAAAAAGTGAAAAGAATTCAATTTATAGTACTTTGATAAGTTGGATTTTCCATGAACAGCTTTTACCAAAAAAACATTGCTTTTGAAATTTATTTGGAAACAAAGCCATATATTCTGACCAGCTATAGTTATGACTGAATCTTGTAATTTCAAGCACCGTAAATAATATGAACTTGACAGAAAGCTCATCAAAGTAAATGGAAAGACTTCCACTGACTTTCATCATACCCTGTGTCTGGTAGTAAACAGCTTCACAGCTGAGTTCAAGTATGTTCCAACAATCAGTTAATTATAGTATATTCGTATTTGCTGCTTCGTTGTCTGGCTGATCTAGGAAAACTATTTTGATTAGCTGCTTGTTCCACCATCCCGGGCTTAGAATGAAATGTATATGGTCCTTTCAAAGGGTTTTCATATATTTAGGGTTTTTTTAATCAACATGTTTGCTTATCAACAGCTTCAGTAACTGGAAACATTTCCTCTGCGTACAGTTGACATCAGATGAGACCTCATACGTTTTGGTATGCTCATAGCTATATATAACATAATAGGTGTAATGCCTGTGTTTGTGTGGAACTGTAGTAAAAGAAAAAGAGGGGCTAAGAAAAGGAAATTATATACGAGTTCATTAAAGAGAATTAACAAAATTAGAATAGGACATTTAGAGATCGCTGAAATCTGTAATCCCGTGGAAAAGAATTTGACAATGCTTCATTAACAAATATGAAATGAGATGACGGTACTGTTAAAATTTTAAGGGAGAGTCCTTTCCCATATAGAAATCATCCTTGAAAGTCTACTTGTCCTCAGAGAATCTAAAAAGACCAGAGACTTATACACAAAGAGACTGGTAAATAGCAGAGTTATAGCGGCCGTTCACTGCTTCTGTATAGATCTGAAACTCAGTGAGCTAAGGCAGCAGGAGGAAATTTCACTGGAAGGGCCTGATTAAGGGCCTGATACTTCTCTCAGAAGGTCTTGGGATTACTTCCACTGATTTCGGTGGGATGACTACGGATGGAGGACAATTATGGAAAGAGGAAAATCATGTTCCAGGCTTGTCTACCTTACAGATTTCGTCATCACTTATTTTTTAAAAAGTGTAAACACAAATGACTTTTTTAAAAAGAATAAAATGAGCTGCTGAAAGTGCCTGAAGTCTCTTACCAGAGTTTCATCTGAAGCTTTCATACAGAAGAATAATAGAACCATTTTGTAGATTTACAAAAATGAGAGCTTGGACGATTGAGTTTTATGATGACTTGAGTTTGCTTCCTTCAGTTATAACACTAATTGCAATTTGGAGAGGGACATTGATTAGATAATGTCACCCAAGCACCAATTCTTAATGATGCAAAACGGGAGCCTAGGAACTAAACTGTGTTTTCAAAAATCACTGTGCTCACAGGGGCTGTACATCCCTACCCTTTCGGTTCTGTCTTCAGCAGCTTGATGCCAGCAATGGTTTTGCTTTGTTATTGTTGTATGGAAGAAAGAAGGGAGAGGAAAACAAAGGGAATGATTCCTGCCATATCTAGTGGAACAGACTGTAGGGAGAGTTGGATGAAGAAAACCAGTAAAGTATTAATGCAAAAAAACTGTTCAGAGAATTTGTGATATTTTGATTAAATGTTTAGGGAAGTTATATTGTAATTTCTGCAGCCCCACCTGCTCAGCAGCCATAGGTAATTTGTTCTTTCCTCTTCCTTCTCTCACAGCTTGAGAAGCACGTATAATAATTCCTTATTTCACCACATGTAAACAGCTTAATAAGGATTGAAATAACATACACAGCTTAGCATATTACATGTGTGTTAAAGCCTAGGGTAATAAAAACTGTGGGCTTGGGTTCGGGCCAGCAGTTGCAGTTGCAGAGCTGTTTCATTATTACAAGCTGGATTGATTGGCTCTTCTCCAATTCTTTCATTTAGCATGGGTTTATTTCCTTATAGCTGCTTTTAACTCTGTATATTTTGTAAAAACATAATCAGAAACTTCTCAGTCATCTGAATGGATTTGTGCAGGCTGAGAGATAGCTACCATTTTTTTCTTTTGAAAACCACAGCTGCAAGGAAAGTCAGACTTCTTAGGGAAAAGAGGAGCGGAAATTTACCAAAAAGCTCAGGATACCTTTCAAGAAACAATGGAGGCAGAGGTGTCGAACTCACATAGAGTAAATATGTTCTTTTCTCTTCTCCTGTTGGGAACTATTTCTTTTCTTTTCAAAGTGAAAAGTTATAGTAGTCCACATCATCTTGCTTTGAAATGCAAAATAAGGGAGCCTTGCTCTAAGCAAAAGCCACAGCAAAAGTGTGTTCTACTTCTCAATGGTACATGTTTTTCAGTGACTGATATTTATATTTTTTCATCTCCCCTTCTTGTTCGTCTACAGAAGATTGATTCACAAAACAAAAATAAAACTGTATAACTACAGTTATAGCTTGTCAAATGACAGTGCCACAGTTATTATGATATAACAGCATGTCATTGTTTCCTGTATTAAGAATTAAAGAATCCAGAAAGTATAGGTGAATAAATCACAACTAATTCCTTAATTAAAGGAGGGATGACTTTTAGTTCATTCCTGCATCGTTCATATTAATTATTAAATAAATACTAATTAATTAATAAAAAGAAATCTTTCAACAAAAGAGAAGAAAAAATATCACATGAACAACCCTATCACCTAAAACTGAACCTTAACAGAAAACAATTTACAAGGAATCCATTGCCTAAAATGATTACCTTGGTTTTTCAACGAGTCTGCTAAAAAGGAATGAATGCCAATTTTGTTGACATGAAAAGGATTCATTCGTGATTTGATAAATAGTTTGACTGATGCTGCAAATAAGAAAGAGCATATGAAAAATGTTTTGTGTGTAAGATTAATTTTTTTTAGTTAATGCAGCTTGGAAAGTTGCCTGAAGAGGAATATATACAAGATAATGTTAAGTGTACATATAATTTAAAATATATAGACATGCAATTTTAAATGAGTTCCTTCTTCATTTAAAGTCTTTCTTAAGCACTGGTAAAAAAGTAAGAAATGTCATACCAAGGATACTATATGTATCTCTACGTGGTATATTATAGAGTTCCCATAGCTAACATAAAATAAACAAAATCGGGCAAATGAGAAACACAGAGATAATTTGTAGGCCAGGAGCAGTTTAGTCTCTTCTGGAAGACACTGTTCAAAGCACTAATTAGTCTTGCTTAATTAGACTCTGCTCAGAACCATGTTGAAACAGCCGTACCGTTTCCAGTTCTGGAACTCCTAGGATGGGTGTTTCTGCACTGCAAGGTACCTGGCTTTATTTTCAGCAGCGCCAGCCTCTCCTCCCTGCGACAGGGTCTAGATGCTGCAGCCTTGAGAGGCAGCCTCCTCCAGCCTTCGCTCTCCAAGAGCAAAGCCTAGGCAGATTGGGAAACAAGATAATGACCTTTTTTTTCAGGATGCATTCCAAGCCCCAGGCAGTTTCTGACCTAAAAGCTTCTTCAGCCAGAGGTGAAATGTTTATGTTTACTAGTCCTGAGTGAATTTTTCTCCTAGGAATTTATTTAATCTCTTTTTAGTCTAATGTAAACTTTTTAACATTGGAAATTCATTGGTTCTGGTACATAACAGGTATCTTGTTTTATTTTGTTGTTTTCTGTTTGCTTGCTTTTTGAAAGGGAAAAATTGTTCTCCATTCACCATGTTCCTACCAGTCATATTTTTATAAATATCTGTCACTAGCAGTGTCAAAGCAGACGGAGTAGAACAGAATAGTTCAGTTGGGAGGGACCTGCAAAGATCGAGTCCAGCTGCCTGACCACTTCAGGGCTAACCAAAAGCGTGTTATCCAAACACCTCTTGAACACTGACAGGCTTGGGGCATCAACCACCTCTCTAGGAAGCCTGTGCCAACGTTTGACCACAGTAAAGAAATTTTTCCTAATGCCCCGTCTGAGCCTTCCCGGGTGCAGCTCTGTGCCGTTCCCATGCGTCCTGTCATCAATTACCAGGGAAAGCACTAACAGCACTAGCATGAAATAAGCTTTATTGTGCAAACTAAAAAGCTGTGTCTGGCTCTTCTGAAATGTCTTTTTAGGGCTACTTAAGAAGTATGAAAAAAAAATGTAGGTTCCAAGTTTCTCAGAAACAGACAACATGACAAAAATATAATCTAGTTGGTGCTCTAAATAATAATTTATGTAGTGTAAGGTCAGAAATAAAAGGTAGTTAACTATCTCTGGAAGAGCTGCTATATATATATATATATGAAAAAAAGAAGCAGTTTCTGATGGACTGTGTCAAGAAAACACAGAAAAATTCTAGTAGTAAATGTAATATTTTATGACAGAATGCTCTGTCCCAATGTTCTGTTTCATAGTCAAGAAACGCAGAAATTAAAAATAATGTATTACTCATCTCAGAGATGAGATGAAGTGTAAGTAATGACTGAGATATTAACAGAGGGCCTCTCCCTGGGCTACATGCCACCTGAGTCCTGCTTCTTTCCTTCTGAATATACCAGTCTTTCTAATTCCTTTTCTTTTTCCAGCTTTCTTTTCCACGTCAATGCTTTTGTTTCAGATATGTGTACAGCTCCCTTCCTCTGAATTGTTTACTTCCGAGCACATATTTCCATGTTTTCCCACCTTCATTATATGTTCCTTCAATATTCTTCACTATTCTTATCAGTAAATCTTCATCTCTTTCCTTTCTCCTTATTCCTGCTTTGCCATCAGTCTTTTCCTGATGTTTCTTCTGTATTACTTCCTCCACCATCTCTTCCTCTTTTATTTTCTGATGTCCATACTCCTTCCCAGCTAATGACACTCCTGTTAAACTCGATGACGAAAGGCAGAGGGGTTTGCTCTGCTCCTTGGAGAACTCCAACTCTCTGGTGAGTAGAAGTCTTTTTACTCAGGTTTTCCTTCAGAAGTTTCTTACACACAATAGATACTAAATCACTTCCAATCCCTTATGAAAAGGGACTCACGGGGGAATAGATCTTGGTACTAGCACCATACAAGAGAACAAAATGACATATATTGTGAGAGAAAATCATCCTCAGTGTAAGAGGATCTCTCTTTCATCCAAAATAACAGGATGCTGGTCCATTTACCCAAAAGCTCATTTTAACCCGAATCTGTAAACATGTTCCCATATAACAATGGGGAACATTCATTCTAATCCTCCGAGATCGAAATGTTATCGGTTACTTGTATTATTGGTGCTTTAATGCAATGCGTGTCACAAAAGGTTACCTTTTCATTTCAGATTGTCCTCCATATTATGTCATGCTTCATCACATAATGTGCTGTCAACAGACATAGTAACAAAGGACAAGCTGATGTGGTGTGACAGGATGGGCAGAGGTCACTTTGATCCTACATGATGTAGTTTTTCAGAATGTGTCAGCAATGTCACAGTCTAAATATTTTTAAGTTTTCTGCTTTCATATAATTTTATATAGTTGAGCCATCTCTTTCCCCCTGTGTTTTGGTGATATGTTATGTACCATTTCACTCAATTCTCCTAGGAGGTCTGTGGTATTTAGGCTTCTCATTGGTAAGGATCGAGGTGCAGAAGTCCTTCTAGTTATTTGAGACCCCTCATAGAAGTGTCTCTGGATACAACAGCTGTCAGAATTAGCTTTGTTTTTACAGTACCTTAAGTGACTTCTTGCAAATATATGGAGAATTTACTTTGCTTGTGTCTGTTGATCTCCTGCTTTTTTAGCCTCACCAACTTCCCAAGGAGTAAAACCATATTAATCTTAGGATCTAGCTATATACTCTTGGATCACGGCACCATCTTTCTGACTAGAGGACTCGGCTAATTAATTCCTTAGATTTTCTTTTTACCCTGCAGTTCATCATTAAGCGTATTATGTGTTCTGTACCTATAGTGTTTCCATAAAAGGGGGAGAAATTAACTATTTGTGGCTGTTGAGCACATTTGAGTTCAGTAAGTTAAAAACTCTGAAAGAAGAAGACAGGTTTCTTTAAAGGGGGATATAGCTATTAGGCAGCAGCAGTTCAATCATGCAGCTAAATTCAGTGGACGTCTGGATTGCTCTACTGTTCCATGGAAATAGTCATGAAATAGCTAGACACTTTCAAATGTTTCTTTGTTTTAATTCCTCTACAGTTACAGCTCTGTAGTCATGCTGCTAGAGAGGTACTTGGGAGAAAAGAAGGTAAATAAAATTGAGAACCACCATTCAGGAATATAGCCAAGGAGTAACATCGTTTTTCAGCTGTGTGATCATTACGAGAATGGGTTAATTCTGGGCTAGTTTTTCTCCTTCTAGTTACAATCTATGTCAAGTGAATAGATGAATTTGTCCCATTTTCACTTCTCATTACAAGGTTTGTCATGAAAAGTGAGTTATCACAGGATTTTATTGCCTGATATATTTGGTGAATTATGACAGTGTGCAGAGGACATTTAACCTCTTTCAATATTGTGTGCCTTGACTGACTGACTGTTGCTGAGCATGGATGGTGGTACACAGGAATTCAGTGCGTTATTTCTTTGCATACAAAGTCAAATATGACTCTTCAACGCAGCAAGGAAAGAAGTTGCATCACATTAAAGTGCACATCACATTAAAGTTACATGATCAAGTAATCCCTATGTAGCAGTCTTGGAAATGTAAAGGGAAAGCAAAAACAAAAACAAAAAATACTAATGCTGCAAGTTGTGGTTATAGAAGTGCTTAGCATAGTTAAAACATTTGCCCTGTGAAAGCAATTGTTCCTTGCCTGAGTCCTGACCTCCAGGATGTTGTTTCTCTGCGATGCATTTGGTCCTTTACCTCTGTGTTGAAAACGTTAGCAAGTACAGGGGGTATTATTCCTCAGGAGAAACATTGTTATTTGATGATTTTCTGATAAGGTCATATGTCAAGAGGACTATCACCTTCTACTTTTTTGCTGCTACCAAATACTTCCCAGAATGTTATCCAATTACAACAACTAGGAAAGAGGGACAACAGAAAGCAGATCAAACGTTTTAACCATCTGTGTGTTTTGGTTTTCACCGTATCACTCATTTGCAGCTAGGACTATTATTTTACATATTTAGGGAGAAGGGAAAGGAGGATTGATTTTCCCTTATAATGTTCAAGGAACACACATTCCTCCACATCACATTACAGATATTATCATAATCCACTCTCTCCAGTACTTCTAGTAATGATAATAATGGCCATTAAATTAAGGTTATCAATGTAATATATAAATAAATCATAAGGATCTGTTACATGTTGCTAATAATGAAGTTACAGGATAGAAGGGAAGAGTGCAGCCCCAGTGTAAATGAAGACACTGTAAGGCTGCAATCACAGAAATGTAACAGAATCACACTATACCAGCTAGTGCTAACAGAGGAGCTCAAAGCCATGTTGGCTCATTAATAAACCCACATCTTGAACTTTACTTTTCTATAGTATACTTTACTGTTTATAATTTTATATATCTACCAATGCTTGAAGGACGGTAGATATCATCATCTTAACCTGGCTTCGCAAGTCCACACATAAGTCATGCATCCCCTCCTTGTCTCATTGCAAGGGGTTTCAGCTGCTACTAAAACATAATACACACATGTGAAGTACAGGGTGAAGTACAGGGGACCTCCATGCTGGAAGTGAGGGATAAACACAGCTATATCAGGAAGAAACAGACCTCATGGTCTGTTCTCTGGCTCTGAGGCCAACTGCCATGGCTCATGCAAATCTGCTGCTCTCCATTAGCAGAACTGATCTAATGCACTGGAGGAATCTTGCAGACACTAGGACTGTTTGCCTTTAGGATAAGTGGAAAACAAAGAGGAATATTTCCTTAAAGAATTGCAGATCCTTTCACGAGCTACGTAAAGGACATCAAATGTGTACATTGCTCTCACACGAACCTGTGCCAGGTTTTAACTGGACAGAGTACATTGAATGGGTAAGCTTTCTGAAGCTGCTCGTGGAAGCAGTCACATCGGCTTTGCAGAAGTAAGCTCTATTTTACAAGGTAAAAGTCACAGAACTGGGGTCAATCAGTAATGTAGTCAAACAGTATCATAAATACGTTTTTTCCAAGGGGAACTGCCAGTAATTGGTCATGCAGCCCTACACAAGAAAGCAGATCATCATCTCTTTAATCAGTCCCAAGCAAGTGAATAGAACATGCAGAAAGTTTAATGGGTTTTAATCAAAAGCCACAATCATCTAAATCTAATGTTATAAAGATACTATCAGTCCCCCACGATACTGTCTGCCAGTTGTGCCCTGCATGGAAATATAAACAAATCATTTGTAAAGGCTATTAACACATTTATCATAGAATGAGAAGGTCTAAAACAGATTTATGTGTAGTCAAAACATTATTCCTTACAATACAATCCATTAGCTGTGCATAAACATGTTGAAGCAATTTAGATAATGTGGGTAATGGTGGAACAGACAATATCACTACCCCAGGGTAAAATGATTCAGACTGGTGTCATTCTGAGCTTCATGTCCAGATGTAAACTGACTACTTGTAATAGCTACTTAATCATAGGAAGGCAGAAGGGTGGGGAGAGAGCAATCAAAGGTGTTGTCATGTTGAGAAATCCAAATCCATCCGTTCTGACCAAACAATCTTAAACAATCTTACTGCTTAGTGAAAAATGTGTAGAAAAAGATGGAAAAAGGAAGGTAACATTATTTTGCTTGGTATGATGCTGGAACATTGCAGTTCTTATCCTGGAACAGCTACTGAAAGCAACTAATCCTGTTGAAGTTCTTGGAACCACGGTTGAGGGTCAGTACTCACCAACTTCAGCAAGGAATGTCTTAATGGCCCTAGAAAGGTATCACTGAAGAATCAGAGTGATATGTTCTGTGTATCCAGAGGGATGAGGTCTAAAAGCAGTAGTAAGCAATAGAACTGGCATTTGATTGGTATGGCTATTTGTGGTTAATATTAGAATCCATAAAATTCTTCTAAAACTGTATTTTTGAGGGATTTGAGAACTTGCACATTCTCTTGATTTAAACCAGCATGTCTACTTTGAAATCATCTAAACACCCTTCAAGGCAGTGTACATGAACTGGTCTTAGGAAAACATATCATATAGATTCCTGTAT
Organism: Anseranas semipalmata; assembly: GCA_013399115.1. Lineage (NCBI taxonomy): Eukaryota > Metazoa > Chordata > Aves > Anseriformes > Anseranatidae > Anseranas > Anseranas semipalmata. The sequence continues at coordinate 369,163 of VXAA01002394.1, forward strand.
TTCTACAATAGTAAGTCTCTTGTCTTTCTCTTCACAGGGAAGGACTTCCTAATCTAATTTTAAAATAACAAAATCATAGTCCTTTTACATGAATCCTTCTGGATTCTGTTTTTGATTCTGACCAACAACACACTTAGGAGTGGATCCTGACCAGGATCACAAGGAATAGTTAAACATTTCTCCAGAGGTCCCTTCCAACCTAAACCATTCTGTGATTATATGATTTCCTGTATAAAAATTCATGTGCTGTCTGTAGAAACCATGTCCCAGGGATAATTTTCATCAATTTTCTCTGACTGCAGGAGGAGGAGTGTATGTGTGTGAAGCTGTGGTAAACATGTGATTTATATTATATAGCTGACTGACTGCTGTCTGTTAGTGATGAATGTAAGTTAGACTGCAAAAATTACAAATCAGAAACATTTTCTGAAATATAAAGTACAACTCTTAAGGACTATTCATGACCGGTTTTCTAGCAGTGATCAGGGAATAATACTAAGTTATTTTTTTCAGTTGAGTCTTCATCAAAGGCCAGATTCAAGACTGCTTGAGCTCAATATGAATTGCTTCCTTCCCTTCTTCAGATATTTCAGTGGGCTTTGGTTTAGGCCCCGATTGTATAGGTGGATTGTATATCCACCATCAACAGAAGGAGATCAGTATCTCAGCAAGGGCCTAGCCTTTCTCTTTTCTGTTTCTGTGGCAAAGAAACTATGCTTTCATTTGATTCTGATCTCGAACAGCTAAGTGGAGCATGTTTATTTTCACAGGTTTGTAGGGATTATTCAGCAACGTGGCCATCCATATCCCATAAAAATGGAATCACACCAAAGTTGGTCATTAAACAGGCATGTTGTAACCAGGACATTTAACTCAGTTGTATAGGAAGGATTTTAAAAGGAATAGGAATCTAGTATATCATGGAAATTGTTTAAATCCTAAACTTTGGTGAATCCTGCTTCTTATATTGGCTTTCCAAAGTCAAAAAGTAATATATTTTCATCCACTGCTTGGACAATGGTATACCAGACTGTAATGTTTATTGATCACCATTCTTTTATCACTTTTCATTGACCATTTGTGTCCGTAGTTATGCATAAGGACTATCGATTGTGTAGTAATTACCCTCTAATGGAGGTCAGCTAAGGTCACTGGTACAAACTTGCCCTTCTTGATTTTTGTTAATTTAGTTTATTGGGATTTTGTTTTTCTCATTTTCAGTTTTGGAATCGATTTCCTTTTTGGTGCCTTTTTACATGCCATGCAATATTTAAGGTGTTTACAAGCTGTGAAGAACCTTCAACTTTATCAGTTGTCTAAGGAATATTTATTTCCATTGTTATTATGTGCTAGTCTGCAAGAATATGATATACATTTTTCTGGGTAAAATCTAAAGTGGAAATAATTAGTATAAAAAAATGCAACATACTCAGAGAGACTGTTTTTATTTGTTTCCCTTTGGGACACTGGTAGACCGTAACTCAGATTGCAAATTCTCTTCAGAATGCATAATGAATTTACCTTCTTGTAGAAGCTGCTGGAGTACGAGCAGGGTGGAAGTGTTTGAAGACATTGGTCAGAACTTTAATTCTGGTCTTACAGTCATAGTAGCTGAGCCAGCACAGCGAGTGGGAGTATTAATTTACTACTGACGTGTGGGTTCACAATGAATTATTGCATTCTGCAAGCAAATAATTAGAGATGAAACTGGGAGATGGGGCTATTGTTTGTTACACTTGTCTGCTATGTCTGAAATTGAATCCTGAGTTGTTCCAGGGAGAGGTCATATCTTCCAGTTCACTTTCACAGAACCTAGCACACTGGGGCCTGATCCTTCCTGAGTTTGTCTTTGGCATGACACAACCACAGAAGTTATGATAAGCAGTAATACAGTTCACTCAGGCATCATATTGCAATAAATCTGGGTTACATTCAAGAAGGCAATTTTGGAGGGAGCAAAAGTAATTAGCTAATGTTTTTTTTTTTTTTATTGACTTTTGTGTTTAAGTCTTTTTTTTTTTTGCATAAAATGTATGCTTTTTTCATCTCTGGATTGCCTTTTGTCTAACTCTGTGCTATGAATATGTTCACATAGCCTCTGAAACAAATGAAATTCTAAGTGCCTTCTTTTCCAGGCAGTTCATAGCAGTAGTGTTGGTGGTTTAATGAGTGACTAAGCAGTTAGGACATATTTGTGAGTACATTGAATCCATGTCTATGAATTAGGAAGCACACTTTTAAAATTATTCATTGCAAAATATACAAAAGGTTGCCTGGCATGTAGAGGAAAATGAAGCAAATAATTTTGTTATTAAGTATTCTTTGACCTAAGATGCCATTAGAGATGCAAATTCAAGGGGTTTGCAGAAAATATGTTGAAACATGTTAGATACTTGAGTCTTTGCTCAATGTAGAAAAAGTTTCAGAAAGTATTTCATTCATTTCAGGCTTTACAGACTTTACAACTACTGGCCTTACTGCTTCAGCTTTGGAAGCCTGAAATTCCCCATGGCTGTTGTTCACAGTGACCTTTACATTGGCTCATTGTCCATACTTGACATGGGTCAGGCAGACAAAAGCTGCTTTCCTCTTGTCAGTCAAACTGAGTTCTTTCTAATTTGTCCTTTAAGGCCATGTCATGCCTTTTGTGAATCTTTTGGACATGACAAATCATATGAGAATGCATTTCTTGAGGAAGGCCAAAATGTAGTATTCTGTTGTAAGAGCTCTGAAAATCACTTCAGCTATTTACTGCTGATGTACAAAACAAAGCGAAAGAAATCATGATCCATTAGAGGTTCATATAGCTCAGTTATTCTAGCCCCAAGATAAAGCTGTACCGTTTGATTTGCCATACAAATGTATCTTAAGATAGTGTTACCATGAAGCAGCTATGCACGAGAAGCTACTTTCCTGATCCCCTGAGAGGGAGGCTATAGAACCAGATACAGGAGATGATTTTAGCTGGTGAAGTACAACCAAATTCCTCTTTGAAGAGCACATGAACTTGAAATACTGCCCACAGCTACCTTTTTTCCAGACTAGAGCTGATGTGTGCCTTGCTCCCATCAAAGAAACAGAGTTGGTGTTTGACTTTTCATTAGCTATCTGAATACACCTTGTCTGTGGTTACATAACGCTCTCCTGCAAAAACAAACCAAGCATGCCTAAGGGATGTTTTGCAGAGAATGAATGATTTTTGCTGTTATATCCATGGGCCAGAGGTAACACGTTGTTCAGTGTGGGACAGTAGAATCAGGCTCTTCCATTTTGCTCAATAGTCAGATGTTGCTAACTACTGAGTTCAGTTTCAGGGTCAATGAGCTCTAATGAAAGTGATAATATTAGTCCTGAAAAGAAAAAAAAAAAAAAGGCAGAAACTTCAGCAAGTAAAAAAGGTAGAAAAAGGAAATAGATTAATAAGTTCATGGTAATAGAGCTACTCAAGAGAAGAAAATGTCATCTATAAAATAAACCAGATTTTATTATACTGAAAATGTCTTCCAGTTACCGTGCTTATATATGATGTCAGCTGACATCCTGGCTGTAACAGTTTTTGAAAGGAGCTAAGAATCAGCAAATGTGGCTGAGATCAGCAGTTAGTAACTTCTCTTAGGATTAAGACTGAGTTGCAAAGTAGAATATGTCTCAGCTCTCTAAGTGGTTTTCAAAAAAAAATCAGGCTGCAATGATGGCCAGCTCTTTGCACATTTGCAAAATGCAGTTTCACTGCATTGTCCTTCATTACTTAAACTTCATTACTTTACACTTCTGTCATACCAAGAAAGCAATGTTAAAATGTTTAAGGTAGGATTCATCCCACTATACTTATGAAGTTTAAAAACAAGTTGCAAAACAAATTTCTTTTTTTGCAGGCACTTTCTGGAATCAGTGTGATTACAGAAATCAGAGATAAACATGTTCAGAGAGCAATCAAGCAATCCAAAAGTAGAAATTCAAAGTTGGTCGTGCATATGGCCTCCCAAAGCTCTAGATTTTCCTTAATAAATATATCTTTGCCGCCTTGACTGAGAGTTTCACACAGTTAAGTGCTAGAGAGTCTGATGGCTCCTACTTGGCCAAAACAACCATTGATTTCAAGGACTTTCAAAAATGAAGGATCAGACCCTATATTGGGTCCACTAAGTTCTGCTCAGCTGACAAGCATATTGCATTTTGCCTGGTGTCTCCCTATAATTCTTTTTCTAGTTGCATTTACTGATGGAATAAGGACAGCTAGAGGACTCTTACCTGACCAGCTCATTCAGCAATATTAAGTGAACTTTGTTTTATGTTCAGACAGTTTAGCAATGATGCCTTTTATATGACTAATTTACGTCAAACATGTCAAGAGTGTTTTTTCAGATGTCCTGCATCCATTATGGCATTAGCTAGCTGCCGTTCAATACACAGGCGCATACCTAAGTGGACAAAGTATTGAACATATATATCAGGCTGGAGGCATTCCTACAAAAGAAATCCAGTGGAAGCAAAAACATGGCAGCACCCCAATATACAAAGCAGATTTTCTCGAGACCTTTTTATAATTTTCTCTTTCAGAATCCCGTATTGTAACTTTATTTTATGGTACGATAACTTTTGACTCATATTTTTTGTTCTCCCATTCACATAGGAAGGTGATGAGGCTTGGTGAAAATTTGTAATGTATCATGAAAAGAATGAGTGGCCATTTATAAGATAACTGTCATATGGCATTTTTAATGATTTGGTCATTGTCATGAAGTCCAAGGTTTTATCCCAATAAGGTGTTATGACTCAGCTGTGAATTATTTTACTTGGACTGTGGCTGCATTTTTATCCATGGTTAATAGCTGCAAGAAAACTGAAGTGACCTCAATGCACCATTTGTAAAAAATCGTCATACAAAAAGACTCAGAGCCCCAGCAGGGTGGTTTTTCAAAGCGTATTGGGTTTATGAAAGTATCTAAAACTGCATGTGCAAGCTTACAGCTATTTTTAAAAAAAATACATGATGATGTTTGGTGCTTAGTGCGCACTGAGAGGGCCATCATCTGCCCCTCATCCACAAGGAACGGATCATTTCCATGACACCCAGGGAACAAACAGACACAGGGGAAGAAGAAGTTTATTCCTTTTTAGCTACACTGATGCTTCATAAAACACTGGAGAACTTTATTGTCAGTGTAGTCTTAGGTACCAAAACATGTAATAAATCTGTGCCATTGAAAACAGCCTGAGGAATACTAGGTCAGTTTGTAGTGCAATGCCTCTGAGACTTCCCTAATGTTTGAAGTATCACATCATTCTCCAAAATCATCAGCTCTTCTAACTAGTTCTTCTTTATTGAACACAACTTGGATGACTTCAAATTATGCCTTTGCTACTTTTCTCTTTAAGTCACTGCATTCAATAAATATAACACTAAAATAAGCTATGTCTCTTCAAAATTGAAGAATAGTCTTCAGTGTGGCTTTGGCTGCTACAATATTGAACAGAACACATGAGCATAGATTATGTGTTACCCACTGTCACTGTCTGTAGGAGTCCTCGAGGTTGGAAAGGTTTCAGATGCAAAAGAATTAAAATGAGACAGACATGACCACGTGTTTGTGAGATGTGATAGATATTATTGATCCTAATGACTTACCTTAGACACTAAATTAGAAACCTGATATTCTGAGGCTGGTAATTTTGCAGCTCAGACAGTCTATCAGGGAAAAAAAAAGAAATCCTTCTTGGGGTGTGGAGGGAGAATCAACTCTGTTTTGAAGCAATTTTCGTATCATATTAAGCATTTTTATTAATTTGCCGTAAAAGCAAGAGTTACTATAATGAAAGGTTAGTCCTGTTTTCTTTCTTTTAGGAAATGGCGTCAAGGTAGTTAAACTGTTAAGAAAACATTGTTTTCTTAAATTCTGGATTTTTTTTGACAGTAGGAAAGGAAAAATGCTTCTTGAATATTTTAGCCCGATTCTTCATTTGGCTTTGAAGACTTTGCATTCTTTCTATATATGTTTTTACCAAGTTCCACGTGACTGTTACTTAGGCAAATAGGTATTTTAAACCAGTGTGTATAGACTACAGAACATTTGGCCAATGAACATGCAAGAGGGAAAATACAACAAAGCATGAAAACTAGTCAGAGTATTTTACTGGTGCTGTAGTTTCAGTTCTAGGTCTGTCAATCTGGCTGCTTTCCGCAATAATCTCTTAAAGAAAATGCTAACTAAGAAATTTAGTATAATCCCCTAAGCCCAAAGTTTGATTAGAAATATTGTTGGAAATATTGATTAGAAATATCTCCCATCCTTTCCCCTTCCTGTAAAACACATCTGGAGAAAAGAAAAAAAGGGGAAAAACAAGACTGGGAGAAACATTGACAAGTTTTGACAAAAAAAATCAAAAAGAAAATATTTTCACTTTTAAGGCATACATAATACTTGTTTGATGGTAAAGGATCCTTCTTGCTTCTGGCCTTGTTGGAGGAGACTGATCAGGCCACATCTCCCATCATGACAATAAGAATAGGAATTTCTTTGATGTCTTTATAGCATAAAGCAAGTAGAACTCACTTTCCTAGCAAACGGGAAAGTGAGGAATAGCCTGGAAATAAGTTTCAAAGTAGTCTGTAACTCCCCTATTCACTGTAGAGAACTTGAGTTTCTAAGTGCATATGTAGGAAAGGTAAAGCAATTTAATATTGTTGTAGATGAGCAGCAAATTACAACCCCTGAAAGCACAGAAGAAATAGGGAAGATGTTATGATTTATATGTCTTATGGTACTTCTTAGGGCTATTCCTGGCTAAATGCTACTCATACATCACCTCTTGCTTTTGGCTGTATATGAAGTCAAAACAAGATACTGAAAGCGAAATTCATGTGGAGAAATCCTAGCCCCACTGAAGTCAGTGAAAAGAGTCCCACTGGCTTAAATTGAACCTATATTTCACACCTGGCATTTGCACAGTGTGATGGGAAGTATCTGTTCCAAATATTTCCTGGGCTTGAAGTAGTACAGACAGCCTGGCAAAACAAGGGTGTACCTTATTCATAAAAATGGCAGGATTTTAGTTATGTGACGTTCTTAAGGATTTTTTAAAAAAACTTTTTCCTATGTAGCTTCTCACATTAAAAAAAATAAAAAAGATTTAGAGTAGTGTTAGCAAGAGGTTAGCCTCAGAAAGTAATTTAATGTGAATATCATTATTAAAATCCCACTGCTTCAAATGATTTTTTTCAGATTAATAAATCTGCTGAGATATAAAATTATCTGATTTATAACTATGTATTAGTAGATCTGAAATGTCAGTTATTATCTCCCTGCTTAATGCTTAGATTGTTATATAATTTTATGCAGCTTCCAGAATAGGTTCAAAAGGAAGTGAAATAAGAATTTTCTGGCTACCATTACAATTAGATTTCCAGCCCAGAGAATAACACTCAAGGTTACATTTTCTCTGATTAACATAATCTGAAATAAGATATCATAGTGTTAGTAATTGGCATGGTAAATAGTTTCATTTACAAGAGTCATTTCTTGTTTAATGGAAACCCAGGAACTGGATACATTGGAAAGAATTTAGAATGCAAAGATTTTGTTTCAGCAGGAGTCTTAGTCATTGTGGTGTAAATTCTATTAATAAATAAACTGAAAGCAGCCTGTTGTCTCTAAGAGAGCACAAAGATACTAATCCTAGAGGTTGTACATTAAGTAAAAATGCTTCCTGGATAACAAAATATTGACCCGATCCTGGGCAGTGAGAACAAAATCACTGGCAGTGCATTTTTTTTATTAGTGATTATGGGGTTAGTAATTACTGGAGATGTAGTCCTCTTCATACTGCATGGGAATCAGGAGCCTGCCGATTATTGCTAGAGATGCTTTCACTCTGAGAATGAGCAGAAAATCCTCTGCTGTGCAGGTTAATTCATAATTTACCAAATTTGGGAACTGACTTCATTGGAGCCCTGAATTTATCCTGTTCTTGACAGGTCCTTTAGGCCTCATTTCTCATTCAGTACCTGTCCTGCATTGCTCTAAAATACAGCGCACTGGAAACACAGCCCTTGTGTAGAAAATGGATTAATTCCTGATGGGATTTCTATGCGCAAATATATTAGATAAGCAGAAACCTTGACTGTTCTTTGAGGAAAACTATTTTCTCCCATGCCAACACCACTGGGGTTTCTGCATCCAGTTCAAGATGAGTAGCAAAGAGGGAATGTGGTTTCTCTATTCCATACTCCATGAAGACTCAGGGCATCCCCTGATGGAAAAAAAAAACTGAAATGTGATTTTTAAAACCCTTCCCGCCCCACATACACACAAAGGAGATGTAAAGTTACCTTTAAGTAAGGATTTTGATTCTGAAGAAAAAGCAGAACACAAACAACACAAGGAATAACAAACTGAGCCTTAGGACCTATCCCTGTGAGGAAGGAGCATCTATCCTGCCACCGCAGTGAGCAAGATCAGCTGCGGAGCTAGCAGGAAGCCGCATTCAGCTGAGATGCCAGCAGCTGGCAGTGACTGATATAAAAAGCCTAGCTCTCACTTTACCTTGTGTCAGTTACTTTTTTTGGTAACCGCGTGATATTAGCACAGTTAGGAGAATATAAATCTTAGTGTTGAATGTTATAATCCTACCTCATGCCCCGCACATCTCTAGAGTCAAAAAATGCAGGAGCTTTTCTGTAGCTGTTAAGGCCAAGAACAATAGCTAGCTTTGCTCCTAATTCAGGCTCCATTTTAGAAAATCACTGAGCCACCAGGCAGAGAATCCACTGATTTGGGGTTCAGGCTCAACATCAGGTATGTAGTTGGAGGCATTCTGCCCAAGCACAGTTAATTTTATATCTGCAGCAATAAAGCAAGTGAAAAACTCTCCAGTCACTTCTCCCACTCATTTCACAGATATGGCTGGAGCTATTGTTGTTCTATTTATATCACAGCCTCTTTAAATATAACGTTCTGCTGGGCTCCAAGGTCACTGGAGGACATTTTCTGTTCCCCCCCAGAATATCTTTATACTGTCTGCAGCAGGCACAGGGTGCTACACCTTAACCCTCGATTCTCGTGAGTTGTGGCATTTTCTCATACAGCAGAAAGCAGGAGTTACTGAAATTGGGTTTTAGCACTTACGTCACTACAGTCTATCAAAGAATGCTTAATTCTTCTTTTGGATGTTTTAATGTAATAATGAGTCATATATATATGTGTATATCTATATATGTATATAAGAAAATTTGGATTAGGACAAAAAAAAATCAAAATTTTACACTCCTTCATTCTCACGTGCAAGAGTTTTCACAATACGTGAGGCTTCTCCCCAAATAAGGGTGCTGTTTACTAGCAAAAGAGCAGCATTTAGAACTGCAAAAGAAAAACTAAAAAAATGGTTCTTGGTATCACAGGACTGGATCATTAGTAGCACATCTGGAAAATGCAGGGGAAAGCTGGTTATGACTGTGATTTCACCTAGTTTTACAAAGCAGCAAAACTTGTGTCATTTGGATAAAGCATTTACACTTCTCAACAGAGACCTAAAATCACTCCTAGCAAAATCAGAAGCAATATTAAATGGGTACTAATATTGCAATTGGACAACAGGCTCCTGTTAATCTTCCCTAAAAAGCAGATGAAACATAATTCCTCACATAAAGCTAATTCTGTGGTTTTCCTGGTTCCTGTGGGCTATACTAGCAGATGGTATCAGCAGCATCCCTTCAGCTTTGGCTAAGAGTCAGCTTTTCATTTCAATTTGTCTCTTTTTAATTTCAACCATGGGCACTATATACAGTAACTGCTCGAGTTAGTCAAATAATTGTTGCAAAATACCATTTGTGGTGAAATTTAATGTCTACCTACTGAACAACAATTTGCAGATAACATTTTTTTCTTGTCTGCAGCCAGATACAGATACAGAGACAATTCAGAGGAACTTCCTTCATAAGTTACCTAAGGCAGATCCATGCAGTGTCACAGAGCATTCCTCCTTCCTAACATTTTGGGTCTCTTTTTCACTGATACCTTTCAAGTGCCTTTCCATATTAGTCATGGGCCCAACTGGTAATGCAAAGATCCTTAGGTCCTTGTGTGAGCTTGGGACAGAGGAAGAGAAGTTTGCTGCTGGCATTGTATCTTCTCACCAACAGAGATGATTCTGCAGGAGGTATATGTCTCCCTCCAACAGCCTGACTTCCCACAGCCTAGACCATGTTTTCCTCAACACTTGAGACCACGCTGCCTCTCCTCAAAAGCTGAAACCATACCTCTGACAGTGGTGGTGGTGACTCTGCAGGGCACATTCCCTTTCCTAGGTTGCTTCCTGTTGAAGGAGGGCAAGCAGAGGAGTCAAAATGAATGGAGTGAAATTTTCCTGGGCAGGTTGCTTTCTTCCTACAAAATAAGAGTTCTGGTCAGTGAGCACTCTCTCTGCTTTTTATGGACAAAGGTGGGGAGGATGAGATGAGCAGGGATGACGGAGGAGATTATCTTTCGTGACTCTTAGCTGGAGAACGCAGTTCTGTGCATCCCCATACGTGGTAGGGATGTAGTGCTGCAGGAAGCCTGTGTACCACTGCAGGCATTATTAAAATGAAGTCTAGTATGGTTCATAAAACTTTGGAAGATCTAGCTAAGAAACTATTTCTCATTTCTATGAAAGGATTCCACATGCAGGTGGGAAGCTTTCGGATTGCAGGGAAAATATGATATGATGTATATAATTATGTACAAAAGTGAAGATATGAGAAACAAGCATTCTAGTACTGGGCAGTTCTTACATATGAATATTCTTTGTAAAATTCTTTGTCTAATATACATAAAATCAAACATATTGATGGTCAGAGACTGTGGGAATAGGGACTGTAAACCTAGTGGGATACATGAATATAAGCCATAACTTAAGGATAACAATTTTTATGTTTTAATTTATTTTATTGATCTCATGTTGAGATCCTTAACCTTATTCTGCGCTAACTGCATCCTGTCTCATTTTTATTTTTATTTTTACTGATGGGATTATAGTCTGTTGTAGCTATTTTTAAAGTGATTTTTATTTACAGATGATGACTGTTAGCAAGTGGAAAGGTCTGATATTTAAATATCAGAACCATACTTTGCTGGAGAGGAAAAAGGTTCATTTTATATGATAAAGAAAATTCTAAATTTTTGGCTTTTACTATTTTTCATCAGGACAGTAACGGTGTATTAGTAAAATTCTGCCTCTAGGCTTGTGATAAACGTTAATGCCATGCAAGCCTTTTATCCTGAAATTATGAAGAGTATGTATTATCTCAGTGGTTTTAAATTGCATTAAAGCGTCTAGTGAGGTTAAAATCACCATGTTTTCCTTCCTAAAGTAACAGCATGAATTGAGTTCTTTGTGGCTGTCTTTGTATACATTCCCTAGAGTACCCCTTAGGACTCTTTAGGAAATACAAGATTGCTGCTCAGAAATAAATAAATAAATAAATAAATCCTACAAGTATCTTTTATTAATTTTAAAGTTCTTGGAAATGTAATTCTGCCCTTGTCTTGATGACATTCATCAAATATTTACCAAATGTGTCCTTCCATATCATTTTATTATGTGACTGATGAAACTTTAAAATGCTGTCAACAGTGGTATATTTATAAGTTTGACTGCAAAATCATTATATAAATGCCTGTAAATGTCGCCATCATGCACTAAACCATCACTATGCAGGTAGAAGAAAGGGAGAGAAGGTCCCGCCAGTATTTTCTGGACAGGTATTCTGGTTCTTGAATTATAAGTTTGATTTCACAGGTGCCAGGTCTCCTGTTAACCCAGTACAGTATCGGGATGGGAGGATTGGTTGCATTATCCGAATACTGACACGTACTTTAGTACTTAAGTGATGAGGGGCAGACAAAATATCTCCTTAATAATAAGTCAAATATCACAATACTTGCCATCTGTTTAATATTAAAGATTATGAGGATTTTCTCCTTAATGTTAAGCAGTGTTTTGCTGAATGAGAACTGTAGCTGTTATCTGCATACTTGTTAGGAGGATAAGGAAGGAGAACGCGTTAGGTCAGCAGGACAGGTGGTGGGCAATGGTCAGCTGTGGTGGTGGTCAGCTTAAAGCAGGCAGCTGGATAAGGATAGAAAGAGTTAATAAGTACGAGGGTGAAAAGAAAGACTCAACAGCAAGAATAAAGTTCCTAGCACTAAAGTCTATTAGTATATGAAATTATCTGCTGTGGGATATGATAGATACTCTATTTCTTGACTCACTGCACACCAGGCAGGATAAGGTATTCATAAACAGACAATAGTAGGAAAAATATCCCGTTCTTACAAGCAGAAAGACAAAATAACCCTAACAAGGCTTTCCAATTTTGTAATTTCCCTGGTACCGTTTACATGACTTAGTGGCAGATACTGCAGAGCAGTCTGTCTGTCTGAGGTTTTTAATAGGTTGTTTTAATAAGCCTTTCTTGTGATTTGTGTTTCTGATACGAACAGCAATTACCCAGCCAAGTAATGAGACTCTAATGAACATGTCTTTCCTAGATTACTTTAGAAGTTCATCAGAGAAGCCTGGTAGTATTGTAAAACTAAAATCTGCTTTTTTCCCTGTCAAGATGCATCTGATTGTTCTCCTAAGTACTTTCTGCTTGAGTAATCGAGAGCTGAAAAATAAATATATATATAGGTTTGTGTGTATCTGTGTAAGCATGACAAATATGTTATTTTTATTTACCTCTGTTTTTATTTGAGTATGATAGAGAACAAAAATTAAATTTGCTTCTGCTTACAGTCTGATCCGAATCTATGCATCAATCTGGTTTTTTTCACCACACGTATCATATGGAAGTGTATCTCACCTGTGTACAGGAGGGAGATTTGTTTAGTGGAAAGTGCAAGTGAAGAGAGGGATGTTGTTTTTGAGGTCAAGGAACCCCTCCTTATTATGAAATTTAGTAGGCATGAGCCATAGATCTATTTTTCTGCAATTATTTCTGTCTCTTTTTTGTCTCATCTAATACAAGGTGAAACCTAAGACACCCTGTCTCATCAGGGTGAAAAAACAGCAACTTCTCTTTGAATCCGGAACATGCAGATGTAGATGTATACTTATAAACTATTTGTGGCTGGCATGGTTGCGCTGCTGAGGGGAGCTCAGATGGAAGCCCAGTACCGTTGTCTTCTGAGACTGCTCTTTGCTGTGGTGATTGGGGATTGCAGGAGACGTACATTTGAAGCCCTGCAGTTGAGGAGAAGTTTGAACCTGCATCCAAAACCTAAATTTTGGAACCTAAATTCGAAAATGACATAAAATTTGGTGGAATAGTAAATAATGCTGAGAAGAGGGCATGGATTTTTTCAGTCCAGATTGGGAAGCAGCCTTATTCAGACAGCGTGAATGGGACTATACAACAAAGAAAGGAAAAGTGGGGTGATGCATACCTCTGCTTGCAGCTGGTATGGGCAACAGTCCTGACTCACTGGACTACCTGTCAAAGTTTCTATATGACCAAGTGTTGCAAATCATTTACCATACAACTCAGAGGGAGAAATGGGAATGGGAATTTTTAAAGTAGTTTACTGGCAAGAAAGGACAGTGCTGCACATCCTTTTCTTACCGTTTTAGACATTTATCTTATGATAGGATGAAATATTCTAGAAGGGCTACTTTCTCCCTCTTAATAGACAGGGAGTCTTGTAAGTCTTGTTCTGATGTTGAGTTTGCCATTAGAAAGATTAATGTTTAGTCAGAAGAATCCCACCACAAACAACTCAAAAATGTTCATGGTAACAAAGCTTAATTTAAGCTATGAGACAAGAATTTCTTTTATAGGGCATTAATGTATGCTTTGGATAGGTCATGCAATAAAAACAGTACTGTGAATTGCTTTACTGGGATTAAATTTAAAAGCAATTTCAATTGTTTTGATGAGATTCTATTTTTTGCTAGATGATTTATTAATTTACTGATTTAGTATGTGTTTTTCTCTCACAATGTGTCCTGTAAAAAGGGAGAGAAATCAGAAGAGAGAAAGTTGATGCTATTAATTGGAAACTTTTTTTTCTTTATCATACCTATATGTTTCCCAAATAGATCTTCTTTACAGTAAATTACTTAATAGCAATGTGATCAGAATTTAACATTGTTTCAGCCTCGTGAACTGTTCACATTAAGGGGTGGTCTAAGCTCCAGGTTGATGCATTCCTGTTTTAGGAATTTAAATTCCAGTTTCAGGCTTTAAAAGTTTTTTAAGATCTAATTGTTAATAGAGGCTATGCTTGGAATGCCAAAAAGAAAAAAAAAAGGGGGGGAAGCTTAAGAAACAGGATTTTTTAGTTTTGTTTTCCTATAGCTGCTAGTCAATAGAAACTCAGAAAACCAGGTACTGTTAATTATCCTGGCACTGCTCAAATAAAAATGACCTTTACCTTTTCTCAAACAAGTTTCCATATTAAAAACGATAGTTCAGTCAAGCTGCTTTGACTAAGGAGAAGCACCAAAAGCAACAGCAAAAACTCCCTGCACCCCACAGAGAAACCTCAGAACCAGATTCCTAGCCCAAGGGCCCTCCTGGAACTCAGTTTCTTTCCTGTGAGTTAGAAATTACACTCCCTGAATTCAAAGTATGTAATTGCAGAGATAAACGATTCAGGAGCAAGCCTTACATTGCAAATTGATGGCTGCAGATTGCTGGTGTACAAAGACAAATGATGATTCTGCTCAGGATGTGTTTGCAAACAGAAAAGTAGAAGAAGGGCTACATGCATCAAACACTTAAATTGCATTGAATAATGTGACAGGTTGTAGTCAGTAGTAAGTAGAAAACATTAGAAAAAAGGATTAGTGCTCTTGCAGAGAATGGGACAATATAAGAAAAAGAAGGGCTTGGGAGTCTGTGTGCAGAGGGAAATTAGAAGTGTCTGCGGAAGAACAAAAAGAACAGCAGGAAAAATACAACATGGGTGACGGAAGAATTGTAACAGCTATTAACTACAATGAGAAGTGGTTTGGGCTGTATCTTCACTGCATGAAAATGGTGGTCCTTGAAATAGGGAGGCCCAAGGATCTGAGTCCAATAAATGGGGCTTATTTGCAGAGATATGATGCCAGCAAAGGAAAGCTTGCAACAAAAAGAAGTGCAAGTGCACCTTTGGGCTTGAAGTTCACTCTTGGAACCAGATCATTTATGTTTGTAGCCATCAGGCATCTCTACCCGCGAGTACGCAACCTCAAGTGCCAGTGTGATGCCAGACTGAGCAGTGTTATTAAAGGTGTAAAACTCTTACGTGAACAGAGGGAGGGAAATCATAAACACAAAGTATATATATGTATATATAGTATTAACAGCTAAATATTTACCTCTTTGGTGCAAGTTTTATTGACCAAAATATGTATTGACATTTTTTCTAAAAGGGGAAATGTTGTTCTCTTTTGATTTATTCTGGCATCTAAATATACTTTCAAAGAGTCCTAAAAATAGTTGACAGACTGTGTTATCTTTTTTTTTTTTTTTAATCTGTATCTAGCTCATATAGTACCAGCTTCTTAAGTACTTAAAAACATGAAACAATGATAACTTTACAAAGTGAGACTTGAAACAGTTCTAGTAATATCCTGAGAATTTTGCTTTGCTTCATGGAAAACAAATGATAAGAAAAGTGGTGTTACAAGCAAACGGTGCTGCAGAGTGCTGAGCTAATGTAAATCCCTCATTTATGTAAAATAAAGGGTAAAGAGAGATTTAGTGAGTAAACTCAAAAGTCATACATAAGAGAAAACAGGTTTCAAAATTGACCTGAGCAGGATAAATTGTGGCATTACTCACACAATGCACACAGGGAAATGGATTATCTAAGAGAAAAGCAATAACAAAGATATTCTTATTTAATAAACATTCGGTGTTCATCTCAGTATTTTTCCACTCAATGATAACAATAAAAAGAACAGGAAAGCTTATGCAGTAGATCTTGGAGAATATTAGTGGCTTGTTTACACTTAGTACAGCATTTTCTTAATTTCATTTCTTTGCTTTCTCTTTCATCCCTTGTGGTACCACTTTGTCCAGGTTCTCAGGGGCAGGAGCCATTCCTTTACTTTGTGTGTACAGTGCCTGTGGAAGGTAGAAAACTGGCAAATTGTGGAACTGGACATTGCTGTTAACTGTTGTGTTATACATCATCAATAATCACAGCCACATGAGAGCTTTGAAAAAGAAAGCTTTTAATTTTAGAGGCAACATGTTGTGAGATATTCTTGTACTGTTATTTGGATTGAGGTCAGTAGGATTTTCTCTGAGATGCTGTATGTATTTGGCTGAAAACCAGGATATAGGTCTTCAGCTTTTGTTACCTTATGTAATTTGTTTATTTATGCCACTGCCATGTTTAACTCATGGCTTATATCTGAACCATGGCTTTGTTTTATACAGGCAAATTAAACTGGATATGTCAAAGCCATAGATCCCAATAATCCGTAGAAATGAACTGAGATGCATGATACTACTGCAATAAATTAACAAGATTAATGGGAGATCTCTTCTTACCTTGTGAACCCAAAAACATCCATCTTTTTGTTCACACTAGATTAATTTTCCTCTTTGCAAATGGCCCACTCCTATTTTTACATTCTAGAAAGATTATGAATAATACCAAAGACTGTAAATTTCTGATGCAGCACTTTAACAGGATGTTCTTTATGATTCTTCCCCTCTGGGACTTCGTTTTCAAGTCTACCTTGAGACTTGAAGACCTATCTTCATCCAGATATGTACTGTCTCTGGTTCTCTGTATGCTTACCCTTTGTCTTCAGATTCAAAGCAGATTTACATGATGAGAAAACAAATACAACCAACCGAACAAACACCACCACACAATAAAACTCAGAATATGAGAACCACTGTACTCCAGGAGGCTTAACTCTTTGTTGCCACTGTGGGGAAAAAAAAAAAAAAAAAAGACTTCTGTGTGTCCAAATGTGACTGGAGTCACAGACACAGACTGGCTGAGGGACCCGTAGAGATCATCGAGCCTGACACCCCTGCTCAAGCAGCCAGCTAGAGCAGTTTGCGCACGGTTGTGTCTGGTTCGGTTTTGAATATCTCCGAGGACAGATTCCACAACTTCTTTTGGCAACTTGTTCCACTGTCTTACCACCCTCACTGTAAAGAAGTTTTGTCCTATGTTTAAGTGGAGGTCATCCAGATTCAGATAAATAATAAGTTCAGATGCAAATGAAAGTGTGAAAAAAACTAGTTTTTCAGTGGTCAATGCACTTTTTTTTGAGCAAACAACCTTGATAGCTTTCCTACATCACTCCAGATGTTCTTCTTATTCCAATCTATTTTAGAATGGTATTTCATTAATTAAAAAAATATTACTTCTAGATATAAAACCCATGCCAAATCCTTATTGTAACAACTAAGTGGAAACTAAATCAAGTTTAGATTCTATACTTGGTTTTGCTTCCTCTCCTCTCCTCTCCTCTCCTCTCCTCTCCTCTCTTTTCTCTTTCTTCATCCTTTTTCTTCCCTTCCCTTCCCTTCCCGTCCCTCCCCTTCCCTTTCCACCAATCTAATTAGATGTGTACCCCAAATCAGACTGGAAGCCTGAAAATTCCTCTTTTCACTAATGATCTAAAGGTACAGATGCTGACTTATGATCTAGAAGAAGTCATTTGATTTCAGCTATGCAATTTCTGCTGGTGACTCAAGCTTTCTATTTCTCACTGCTGAATACATCATTTGTAAATGAAATACAAATACCTACTCACAAAGTTTGAAGCAATTGTATAACAAAATTAGACTTAAAAGACTGATGTTTTGGTACAAATGAAGATAAAGAAACTCATCTGAAACTTCTTTAAGTACGTCATCACTCATTCTCCAAGGTTCATAGAAAAACATCAGTAGATTTCACCTGATATTTGGGATTTATGGTAACTATTAAAAGGATGAATAAGATGTGGGTCCAAATTTCATAATATAATCTCATGACAGTGGCTATTTTCATGAGTATTCATAAAGGTATAAATAAAGATGAGAACTCCTCTGTCTTCAGCCCAGATTAGATCACTTTTTAGATAACTGAAATATGTAGTTAAGGATGAAGTCATTGTGGCTTCCTCAGTGCTAGAGGGGAAGCTTAGGTCCTCCAAAGAGCAACTCCGATGTTAGGTGAACTGACCATTACTTCTTGTTAACTGTACAGGGAGCAAGAGGTGATTATGCCATTGAGTTGGTTAAGTACTTAATGTTCATGGGATGAAACCAGAACTTTGTATTCAGTATGTATGTGCATCAAGCACAGCACTGCTAGCTGGTCGAGGGAAATGATTGTCCCGCTCTGCTCTGTGCTGGTGTGGCCTTACCTCGAGTACTGTGTGCAGTTTTGGGCACCACAGTATAAGAAAGACGTGGAACTGTTGGAAAGTGTCCAAAGGAGGGCTACTAAGATGGTGAATGGTCTAGAGAGCAAGTCATATGAGGAGCGGCTGAGGTCACTTGGTTTGTTCAGCCCAGAGAAGAGCAGACTGAGGGGAGGCCTCATGGCGGCCTGCAGCTTCCTCACGAGGGGAGCGGAGGGGCAGGCGCTGAGCTCTGCTCTCTGGTGACAGCGACAGGACCCGAGGGAACGGCATGGGGCTGTGACAGGGGAGAGTCAGGCTGGGTGTCAGGAAAAGGTTCTTCACCGAGAGGGTGGTCGGGCACTGGAACAGGCTCCCCAAGGAAGTGGTCACAGCACCAAGCCCGCTGGAGTTCAAAAGTGTTTGGACAACCCTCTCAGACATATGGTCTGATTTTGGGTTGCCCTTTAGGGACCTAGGAGTTGGACTCGATGATCCTTGTGGGTCCCTTCCAGCTTGGGATATTCTATGATTCCATAATTCAATCATAACTCAATGTATTCTGAATCAAGGGTATTCTCAATTTTGGGTCCCTAGCTGAGATTTAATCTGAGTATTCCATATCTCAAATGATACAGATCTGAGGTTCAATTTGTGGCCAGCTGAAAGCACACAAGAAACTTCTCATATGTAAGACAGAAATATGTAAGTTTAAACAAAATGAAAATGAGATCTTCAGAAAGACAGAGGAAAAAGTAATGACATCAGTTAAAATTAAAACACTTAACAGGTTGAGGATTCAAAATGTGGAAGAGGGTGGTTTTGTTTTTTGTTTGTTTGTTTTTTGTTTTTGTTTTGTTTTTTTCTTCTTTACCATCTAAATATTTTTTTTACTCAGTATGTTAAATTACAGGTAGTCGAAGCTACACTAACTCTTACTTTCTAAAAAAAAGCTATAGGCATATTTTTGCTGATTTTTTCTTCCTTCTGCTGTACTGCAGTCTTGAAGACAATGGATAATACTTTTTTAGTTCACTGTTACACTGCAGAGAAGAGAATTGGTATAATAGCATTACACCCCAGTCTATAATAAGGCTCTAATTTTATTGTTGTGCTTTCAGGTCATAGAGTTTTCTTGTAAGGATAAATTGTCAGGATCGTCTTGTGCTTGGGGGGGCTTGAGTTATCTTCAGCCTGGTTTGAAAATTATCACCAAGCAGGTTAGAAGAAAAGCTATTTTTCATATTCTACTTGGATACTATGGAACCAAGCAACAGATACGAACTAGAACCTCCAACATTTTAGCAAGCTCCAAACTGTTTTCAGTTTGGTTACTTTTTTATAACTTCACTTTTTCATTACCTTGCTTTTCAGGTTTTTTCTCCCCTTTCCTCTCCCCTCCCCCAAAAAGCAATACTCTAATGAACTGTTTAAGACTTCCAGTACCTGAATCATAATTCATATAGCTGAAAACACAGCCTGTTTTTTTGTCTTTCTTGATATTCTTCATATGTTTTATTTATTTTAATTTTATTTTTTCACATTCTCTCATTACTTAGTCAATAAAAAATCTTGGACAATTTGATTAGGTGTTCAGAATAAAGTTCTCACTCTGACTGACTATATCTCTTAGATAGACTAACTGGCTTAAAAGTATGGATGGACAAATTAAAATGCCTGTAGTTTGGGGAGAGGCAAGCCCCTTTGTTTTTGATGTCAAGCAAAAATTTTAATATTGGCATCCAAACCCCAAAGCATCACTTAGCCAGTGAAAGCATGCTGAGATGGGAGGCAGTTTGGTGGCACACGGAGCAGTCTGGGGTGGCTTCCACATATTAAAGCATTCAGAAGTCTTTATGTTACAAAAGTGCCTGCTTTATCCAGCCCAGCACTAACAACAGCCATCTCCTGATGCATCCCTGACTCTTCTTGGCTGCCCAGCACAAGATTCTAATGCCACGTTTGATATCAGACTTGTTCAACTTGAACTTGAGCTTTAAACTGATATTTGTCCATCCACATTCTTTTTATCCGTAATAGGAAAAGCACCTTCTGAATGACGGTATTACTGAAGCATATGTCTTCCTAGGAGAAACCATCAAGGTGCCATATTTTCACAACATATCATTTGTAAATTGCTTGACAGTTATTTCTCCCATTATTATTTATCATGTTTTACTCCTCATAAAGTGGAAAAAAAGGTTTATTTTCTGGTTAACAAGGTCTAATAAGAAGATGTCTCTTGATAAATGACAGGATATGAATCAGAGTATATCGCACATTGTGAAACATTTTCCCGTAGTAAAAGTGCAACAAATAATAATTCTATCAGCTTTATTGGATATTGGTTGTTACTAGAGTTGCTCAGACTCATATGTTAAATGGATCTCTTACAGCAGCTGTCACACCCAGTATAGCTGTAAAATATACATCCTTAAGCCTTCAGCACCTGTTTTTGGTGAGTATAAGGCTGAAATGCATTGTACAAAGGCTCTATGAAGAGGGTAAAACAGCTGATACAGTGTACCAGTGGAGTGAGGAAAAATGCTGTAGGCGTAAAGCAAGAATGTGCTTAGTAATCACAAATACCATGAACAAAAACTTCTTGGGCAGAAACAAAGTCCACAGTAGTGTTTACTGTTAAAGTTCACAAAAGTGAATTGCTTCCCTGCTTTTAACTGTAGTAAATGAGTGATAATAATAACAACAGTGATAGTAATAATAATAAGAGCAATAATAATACTAGTGTTAGGTCTCTTGGGTAGGAGACACTCTTGGGAATTTCTCTGAGACCTCTGCCTGGACTACTTGCACATCACCATTTTCCATCCCAGTGTCTGCAGCTCTCCTTTGTCCTTTCTACCCTGACAACAATCCTGAGTGACAAAAATAGTAACAAATGGAAGAAAATCCACCCAAATATCTGCCACAAGAAGTCAAGGCATTCCACAGCACATGTCACACGTGGTCAGTAATTTATTCTATTGGTAATAACATAATTGAGGCTGGGAGACAGCCTCCTCCCAGCCTCCCTCACACTCACCTCTAGAGGGTGGGTTAACTCTGTATCTACTAATTCTAGCTAGATCCCAGAGTGAGTGGGTCCATACTATAGGTATGTCCATTTGGAGCTAAGTTTGTGTGGGCCCACTTTGTCAGGGACTGCTTATCTCGCTTAGGCATAATGACACAGAAATTGGGCCAAGCTCTTTTCTGATGTGGTTTGGGTCAAGGCATGGGCTCAAGCACTGATCCAGAGTTTCTGCTAATAGTTAACACGCTCCCTCAGACGTATTGGTGCTTGGGAAGCAGCAGCTTCCAGTGTGATGTCCACAGATGACTTGGAGAGAAGTAAGGCCACAGGGTATTTCTGCTAGGCAACGTAGGCAAGAGCATGTTTCTTTCAGGGATGAGGAAAGATTAGCTATATAAGCTTAGGATTAGAAAATCATCTCTAGTCCATTTTATTTATGATTTTTATATGATTCTATGATTTATTGGGATAGAACTAGACAGGAGAAGTCATTTAAAAAAAAAAAAAAAAAACTAAAAGATGGTTTACAGAAGCCAGTAAATAGTCAATTGGTTCCCTTTCTCAGGGGCCATCCTGAAACAGCTTTTCTCTGCATTTAGCTTTCGTGATCCCGCATTAACAATAACAAGTTTGTCATTCTTGTCATTTGATAATTTTTGCTAATGGGGATAGTCTCCAGTGCAAGCCATTTCATGAAGTCCTTTCCACCTGCTCACTAAGCAGCCTTAAAACACTAGTTGGCAAAAACAAGAATGGATCCAAATATATTTGCTGGGAAAAGAGAGTATTATTATACTATTATTATGCTACCTTCCAGCTGTTTTTCCACACCCATTTAGTAAGTAGGGCATGATTTGGGGAGAAGCCTAAAAGCACTGCAGACCCACTCTAGACACCAGGAATGCCTGTGTATTACATACTAAATAAAAAAAAAAAAAAAAAGAAAGAAAAAGAAAAAGAAAAGAAAAACAGAAGTGATGTGTGATTTAATGCATCCAGTGTGATTACTGTGAAGTTCCAGGTCCTCTTCCAGCAGCAGCTGTCTACTGCTGCAGCGATTCTGGCCATGGTGAAGGAGGAGAATCAATCACCTCCGCTGTTTCTGTGATATTCCTTATTCGTGCTTCAGAGGTGTTTGGGGAATATGTCCAAGACCAGTCAAACACTGCAGCTATTAGAGCAAACTCAGATGTGCCACTACCAAAATCCAAAGGGCTACGCACCAGCACAGTGGCTGAGAAAATGAGATCTTGATCTCAGACATCCATGTTTATAGTCCACATTCAAAAATTTAATTTAAAGCAAAAGGGAAGCAGGAGAGATGATGTAATCCACACGGAGTCAGGATTTTTTCTTTTTGTTCTCAGCCCTCTTTTAGGCCTTTTCTGTGTTAAGCAAGACATCCTCTCTTTGTTTCTTTCCCCAGTTCACCTCTCTTTCCTTTGGCCTCTGTAGTCTGAGTCCACAGATCTCTAGGCTGTCTCTGATAAAGGAGTACAAAATCTAGCCCAACACTGGCTACAGTCTCCAGACACATGCTATAATAAAAGATCTATCCGCTTTCAAATTCTGCTTTGCTTTAGTTGTCTTCAGTCCCAACTTACTAGGGTTACCATGTCCCTATTTTTTGACCTAGAACAGCTTCAACATCCTCCTACTATTGAACTACAATGGGACAAAAAATATATATCTATTTTTTATTATTTTATAAGATAGCTATCATCCCAGAGATGAGGCTTGCAAGACAAACATTATTATGGGAGACTTAAAGATCTCAGCCTGTTTGCCTTATTAAAAAGATGGTTCAGAGTTGACTTGATTGCAGAGTTTAAATGCCCCGGGTCGGGGGAGGGATAGAAATGGTTGAAACATCCATACTAACGTTTATTATATACAACACAAAAACGAGCAGCAATGGCTGGGAGCTAAATTCAATTACAGTTAAAGCCCATTCACATCTGAAAGGAGGCTCAGCATTTACAGCAGAGCATCACCACTGAAGAAGCAGAGCTTCTCCTTCTCTTGCTCTTTCCAGCCAAGGTTGGATGCTTTCCTTTGCAGATGATTTTTAACACAAGAACCTGAGAGAGAGGAGAAATCGAATGAAACTCAATATTCTGTGTTACTCTGCAGGAGGTCTGATTAGCAGAGTTAATTGTCCCTTAAAATCTGTAGATTTATAAAATGGAATTAACTTTCCTACCAAAAGGGTATTCTGTAGGTTATGAGTGCACTTGAGAATGGGGTAATGAAGAAAATACTGCAGCAGATTATATGTCTGTTGGCACCTCTATTTCTTCACCTTTGAACAGAGGCACCCATAAATAAATCGGTGCAATCTGAGGCTTAATGAGTCTAACACTGTGAAAGGTGAGGCAGTGGAAAGAGCTAGTTATTGGTATTATTATTGCTATCACTGCAAGCACAGTGCTAGAGGTCAAAATTCACCACATTTGCCTTTGTGGGAGAGAGAGGCTTTTGCTTTGAGGGAAATGTCTCCAAATCTTACAGATTGTGAAGAAACTTATCCTGACTAGTTATCTAAAATGGATGGTTGTGAATTTCTTTCAGTGACAAAGCAGCAGCTCGCTTTATATAAGCACAATGCTTCATAAAACACCTCTTGATGACTGCTTTGTCTGATAACCACAGTTACTTACAATCGGAAATGGAGGACGACATACTTCTATGTTAGCACAACCAGCTCCAGAGATGATCTACATTACCTCTAAGATGCTCTCCTTTTCTTTCTTTTCTTGTACTCCATGCCTCTAAATATCTGGGAGGAAGAGAAATAGGCAAATGAAAACACTCCTTGGCAGAATGCTTCACACAGAGTGCATAAAATGAAAAGAATATATGGTAAAGATGAAATCTTTCCTGATAAAAGACATAGTATTGCTACCTAATTGCTTCTATCATTTTTATTTTCATTTTTTTAACAATGTGCATGACACCACATGGAACTGGCCAGATATGAGTAAGTGTCTTTTTGACCTTTGTTTGGTTGATTAGGTTTTCTTTGGGTGACTGATGACTGTCATTGATTTTAAAGTGACTCTGATGATGATGTATGTGTGATATGCAGCTTGATTTTCAAAAGCAGTTCTTACTGGCCCAAGTATTACAGCTCAGTAATACAATTGTAGTGGGAGTAGCGTTAAGTCACTGATGAGTAAATGTAAGAAAAAAAAATCCACGTAGGGTAGATTTGGGGAGATTCTTAGGGAATATTTAGAAAGCATCTCTTATTCAAAAATAAATAAATAAATAAACACCAACTAGTACCTGACCTTTGAGAATTAGGCCTTGTCAGTGATTCTCCAATCTTTTGCCAAACCATGGAGATACACAAAATATAGTCAGTTTTGAAAGTATCATCCAGACATGGAGAGGAGAGAAAAATGAAGTTAACACCCTCAAAATGTATGTTAAATTTTACTTCAGTAATGAGTGGGCATTGCAGTGATATGCTTACAGAGCTGAATTCACCTTGCATAACTCTGAATGAAACTACGTTTTTCAGAGGCCATGGTACTCTGAAGGCTGGCTAGACTTGATAATTATTTTAACAACCTGCTAGTTCCTAGCACAAAACGAAAGAAATTCTATTACTGAGACTATAGTAGGCAGAGTGGTCAGCCAGGATGTCTATGAATCTCTGAACACCATGGAAGAGCATCATATAGCAAGGACTGCCAAAGAGATTTTATTGCCTGGGTAATGACTTTATCCTTTTTAAACTTATCTTTCAAAAGATATGAGTACATTTAGGCCTCATGGAAGTGCTGAAACTCACTGAAATGTCTGTACTTAAGAACAGTTTGGAGAAATGCTGTGAAAACTTCCCAGCATACAGCCTTGCCAGTACAATTCAGTCCTGACCGTATTATAATGCCTAGCTTCTTTCCAGCAAAAATTGCCTGTGTCTGCCAAATTCTGTCGGTACGGGGGGTTTCATGGTACAGACTGAGACAAGATGCCAAGTTTATTCCGGCATGTGACCCATGCAAAACAAGGTTTGAATTATGAAAAGAAAACACTGCAACAGCCCACTGGAAGTGTTCGAGGCCAGGTTGGATGGGGCTTTGAGCAACTTGGTCTAGTGGGAGGTGTCCCTGCCCATGGCAGGTGATGGAATTAGATGGTGTTTAAGGTCCCTTCCAACCCAAGCCATTCTGTGATTCTATGGAAAAACATATATATTTCCTGCTATCTATTCCTCATTATCCAAATATACTTTGTATACTTATGACTGGATTTGACAGGTATGATAAGATTATACCATACAACAGGCTGATAAAAAACTCAATTGGATATCTGGACAGTGCTTTGAGCTTCAAAGGAGATGTGGTATATAGCATATTGTATGTGGTATGTAGAAGTATTATAGCACAAAAAAGTGAAAAATTGACAAATTCTTGTCTCTTCCACAACATTTGATGTATCCTTTAAATATGCACTTTTTTTAACTTCAGCACTTAGTTGAAAAAAAAAAACAAAACACCATTTATCTGTCTCATCTCTTATCAAAAAAAATATATATATATTGCCAAGAACTGGTCCAATTAGGGCTGATACTGTGGCAAAACATAGACAAATAATATCTTTAAATTACTTAAATAGTAACTGTTGGTTTTATCTGTTGTTTTGTTCAGCCATTTTTTATTTCATGTGTTGTGTAATGGAATTCAGCATACTCTCTTGAGAATGACACTACAACTGTGTTGCCACAGGCAAACAAACAAAGTACAGATGCTTAAGGGAGATAAAAAATAAGTGCTAATATTTTAGTGATGTTTAAAAAAAAAAAAGACATCAGGGCAGGAGCTGTGTTCAGTGTTTTTTTCTGTGTGAAAAGAGTAGTACTCCTATATAAGGGGCAGCTACAGTTTTAAGCACACAGATTTTATTTCCACAGGTTTTAGTGCTGGGGAATGTGACAAAGTAGTTTCTGACAGATTGCCCTGAGCGTATATCTGATCTTTCCAACTGCTGCCTCTACGGTTCACTGAGAGGAGATCAGAAGGCCTGAGGTTGGCAGGTGGCAATGCAAAGCACACAAATGAAAGGGTTGTCTTTCACAGCTTTTCTTTTTTTTTTTTTTTTCTTTTTTTTTTTCCTCCTTATCTGAGGCTTCCAACAGTTTGGCCTGTACAAATCCCCATCTGCTCTATCCCCGTCTCCAAAAAATGGCACTTAGAAGCAAGCCTGTGCGGTTAATTCACATAGAAACCTCAAGGCACTGGATTATTGGAATTATAACCCTGCCGCCGACCGGCGCAGGTCATGAACCAGGGCCCCCCATGTGCTGGGAGCTGCACGAAAGGCGATTCACAGAGTGGGGTGTCTGGAGAAGCACAGCTTCATGGCTCCTTTCCATGGAGCATTTAGTGTCTGTCAACTCAGTATTTTCAAATGGAGAGCGATGCCATTAGACTGTTTTCAACCCGATGTAGTTGGGAAGTCATAATCACACATTAATAAAAATAAGGACAATCATCCAGCATTTCATAAATCAGCCTTTTCTCCACTAGATTCTGTATAACTGTAACAGATGGGTGAGTTGAGATGGGCCAACAGAGATGTGTGATTTACTGGCAAAAAATTATGACAGCTGGATTGCACGCATATCCACACACACATACATACTTAAATTTAAATAACATTTTTGAAAGGGAGGGCTTGGTTCTGACCCCATCAGTTGGAACTGGATCTACCCCCTAAGAATATTAGCTATTACCCTTTGATTTGCTGATCTTTAACATTTTCATTAATGACCTAGGCATAAAAATGCAGGAGTGTACTAACAAAATTTGCTGATAACACAGAGTGGGAGCATTTTCTGTCTGGAAGAGACAGGATTATTGTAGAGGAAAAGCTGTGTGACCCAGAGGAGTGATAGAAGTGGAATTAAATGTAATTGTAAAAAGTGCAAGGCCATGCCCTTAAGGACTAATAGCAAGACTGTTTGCTATAACATCAGCTGGAAGGCAGAAGGGAAAGTCTTGGATATATCAGCCACTTGGATATATCAGCCTCTTACAGGGTGATTATAAACCACAAACCTCATGCAATTGTGCATAAGATAAATTTCACTTCAGGAGGTATTTGAAGTGATACATGCAACAGAAACATGGAACTATCAAAGGTATTATAGAAGATACAAGTGAAACATCAGCAAAGATTAGCTGTAGTTACTTATGGATGATGATGGCAAATTCAAATTGGAACAGGTGCAGACAATGCGTATCGGGCTGGTCCTATCTGAGGAAATTAAAGAGAGCTTAATTTCTTTAGCCTAGGTAAATGAAAGTAGAGAGGTGATAAAAATACTGTGCATATATTGATAAGCAGTGACATAAAGAATTGTGAGGAAGAACCATTTATAACTTAAGAACAATGATGGGATAACATCGAGTGGGTATTAACTGGCAAGGAACACATTTTGCCTAAAAGTTTGGTGATGGTTACTGATCGTCGCGTCCCAGCACAAAGTCTCCAGGAGAGCCATTCAGTGGGAATGAGGTGGGGCACGACCTCTGCTTCTCTTCTGTTTTCGAATGGGGTGGTGTAATGTCATTGCCAGAAGCGCTGAAGGACGGAAATAATGACAAGGAGCTCTTAAGAATCTACGTCATTCTTCTGAACATCCTCCCCAGGTGCTAGGGTACCTATTTCTCTACAGGGTGTGAATAATTAATTTCATTAAGTTAAAATCAGAGCAATTGCTCCTAATTATTTTTAACTTGAAGTTTGCAGCTTCTGATTTAGACCTGAAAAAGAGATTGTTTAGCCTAAAGCTTGTCTATGTTTTTCTTTTTTCCAGTTTTTTCCACTACTGCATCTTCTTTTGTACCAGTGAGTGTTAAAATAGAGTTCTAAATATAGCTTTTCATATACCCATGACCACCAGTCCTAGTAGGTCAAACAAAAAAATCTATAATAGGATTACCTTTAAAAGGTTGTTTTTTCCTTTCAATATTTTCTTTTATTCTTTATTCATCTTGTTCTTTGTTTTGTCTTCTGATTTTTTTTAGACATTCAGAAAAACTTAAGAATCTGAAAATGTTGTTCTAGAACTGTAAAGATACAAACTTTTAATTAATGAAGAGGAAGAGAAAGGTAGGAAGAGTTGCCATATATGACATTTCACTTGATTCCTTGCACTGGGAATCAAAAATAGCTATACATTCTGGAGCGTTAATGTTTCAACTGTGGCTACATGCCACTCCAGCTGTGACCTTTCCAGCCCATCCATTTGCTTATACCAGGTACACTCTGGTGGAATTCCACTCAGGTGGAACGCCACGCCATACGTCTCATGTCCTCCTGTTAGCCATGCACTCAGCCTGCTGACCCACAGCTCAGCAAAGTGTTGCTTTGGTTGTACCCAAGAAAGTTGAAAGGACAGAGATACTCACCCAAGACAAGGAGACTATTACAACTGATGAGCAGAGTTAAACATTTGTATTTTCTGTGAGCGACCCTGTTGATTTCACAGGGCTACATGACTTACAAATGCACAGAACAGTGGTAAAAGAAAAGAAAGTGAGGCAACATCAGACACTTAATCCCTAGAAGACCAAAGAAATTGAAAACTGTTAAATCCTGTTGCGGATGAGCTGTAGTGTAATTTTTGTTTTAAGCTATTTACTCATCCCATAGGTGCAGCTTTTCTGCAGTCTGCAGTGTGCTCTGCCATCAGATTATGGAGTGCAAAGTTCAGCACACGTTCCAGAATGAAAGCAATATTGAATAGTGAATATAGATCAAAACAGTTTATCTTTCACAAGAGACAATGGAGAAATGAAACCATGGCTGTAAATGTCAAATCTACATAGGAAAGCAGTAGCAAGCCACCTTATTCATGGGTAGGTCTTAGTGTCCAGAGCTGAATATGAAAAGGTGCAGTCATTCTGGATTAAAAACAAATATGCTTTTGGATTGTTTTAAGCCATCTGCAGTTAAAGCTGTTCCCTTCCTTCACTGCCCCCCCCCTTTTTTATTTCTTGTACTCAGATATACCACCTGTTCAGAGATGGATGGCTGCTTGCTACTGAACTGTTTCTTTAGATCCTGAACTGAGGTGTAATAGGAATGTTTCCATTTACTTCAGTAATTTTGCTTTATTTGTTCAACCTTCTTGCCCATATGGCATGAGAATTGAATACTTCTACTCTCTTTTTCATTGTCTGAGGCTGAGAGGCCATATTCTGCCATCCTTGATAACATATGGTCTACTTTGGCTTTGGACTTTTTTTTAGTAAAATATCAGTAGGAAAAGAAAAGTCCAGAATGATCTAATCAAGCTATTAAAACATAAATGGTGGGTTAAAAAAAAAAAAAAAAGAGGCAAAGCAGAAATCCACCAGGTAGAAAAAATTCAAGTTGTGACCCAAATCCATGGGACGGAGTTATCTTATTATGTTTATCTCAATTCAGCAATTTCATCAGCATGTACATTCCTTGAACAGCCTTAGAAGAAGACTCAGTGAGGCTGAAGTGGCAGGGGACTCAGCTGGTGAGTGCACACTCAGGCTCTTAGGTAGGATTGTACAGGCTGTGCTGATGTCTGTGTTTTTAAATACTAATACCTGAGCTACATCATTTAAAGCTAAATCAATTATGTCCAAATATTTCTCAGTTGCATTGTAAAAAAATGGATGATGCATTTCTGAAGCAAATCCTCCCAAAAGCCACATCCAGGCACATGAAGGACAAGAAAATGCCTGGGAGCAGCTAGCATGGATTTACCAAGGGCAAATCATGCTTGACAAGCTGACTGTGATCGCCTTCAGATGACTGACTCTGTGGATGAGAGAAGTGGGTTATGTTTACCTTGACGCTAACAAGACTTTCAGTGCAGTCTCTCATAGTGTCCTTGTAGCCAAACGGGCAAGATATGGATAGGTGGACTACAAGGTGGATGGAGAATTAGCTGGACCACCAGGATCAAAGGGTCGGGATGAGCAGTACAAAGTCCAGCTGACAGCAAATTGCTAGTAGCATTCCTCAGAGGTCAATACTGAGGCAATAGTTTTAGTATCTTGTAAACAGATGGATGCTGGGACAAAAGGTACCCTCATCAAGTTCATGAGTTGTACCTAATTGAGGGGTGTAGCTGAAATGCTGGCAGATGAGGTATGCATGGAGGGGACATTGCCTGACTGGAGAAATGGTCTGACAGGAACCTCATGAAGTCCAACAAAAGCGAATGCTAAGCTGCATCTGGGATGACAACATCATGCAGCAGTGCCATTTGGCCACTACTGGGGAGATAGCAGCTTTGCAGAAGCAGACATGGAAGTCCCAGTGAACAGTGAGTTGACCAGGACCCAACAATGTGCCCTTGCAGTGAAGGTGGCCAGGTGCATCCTGGGTTGTAGTAGTAAGAGTGTAGCCAGTAGGTCCAAGGAAGCAATCCTTTCTCAGATGCACTTCTAGGAGTGCATCTGGAGTACCATGTCTGTTTTGGTATCCCCAAAGAAGAAATATCTTGATGTACTGGAGTGAGTTCAGCAGAGGTCTACCAAGACAGGCTTGGGGATGGAGCAGAAAAAGTAACAGCAGAGGCTGAGAGATCTGAGATGGTGGATTTGCTCAGCCTGATGAACCAAAGGGGAACCATCTTGCTGTCTTCAGCCACCTAATAGGTAGATTGAAGACAAAGCCAGATTTTTTTCAGAGGTGCACAGTGGAAGGATGAAAAGAAATGATGCAAGTTGCAGCACAAGAAAATCTGATTACATATGAGGAGGTTTGTCTCACCACACAAGTGGTTAAATAGTAGAATGAGCCCAAAGAAGCTGTGAGATTTCCTTCCTCGAAGGTATTCAAAACATGACTCAACATGATTGCTCAGTGCCCTGAGTAATCTGCTCTCTGTGCACCCACTTTGAGCAGGAGTTTGGACTAGATGATCTACAGAGATCTCTTTCAACTTAAATTATGCTATGATTCTCTGATTTCTATATAACTTTAAGCAGACTATATTTGCTTCTAGCTTGAATTGTTGGTGTCAGCCACAGTAATGGTCTCTTCTCTCTGAAGGACCCGAGGGAATGGCATTGAGATGTGTCAGGGGAGGTTCAGGCTGGATGTTAGGGAAAGGTTCTTCCCAGAGTGGGTGAGCACTGGAACAGGCTCCCTGTGGAAGTGGTCAGGGCACCAAGCCTGCTGGAGTTCAAGAAGTGTTTGGACAAGTCTCTTAGACTTATGGTCTATTTTTTATGTAGTCCTATGTGGAGCCAGGAGTTGGACTTGATGATCCTTGTGGGTCCCTTCCAACTCCAAATATTCTGTGGTTCTATGGTTCTAAATGAGATCCATGTTCTTTTTCCACCTCAACTTAGCTCAAAGATACCGTAACTATCCTCTTATTAATATTCCTTCCATTGAGTGTAACAAAACTTTACCACAGGCAGTTGTCGTTTTCTAAACCATTTAATAACACTCGTTTTATTTCTAAGGGTAAAAAAATAATGGGGTGATAACATGTCCTGAATTGCTAGTGACAGCAACTGTTAAGGCTTCAAGCACTTACTGTTTTTCACCAGCTGTTGTTTTTAGTACCAGCAATTTTATTCCCCCAAACCTAGGCTTATTTATGTATATAAGAAAAAAAAAAGAGACATTAGGAAATTGTAAGCAAGCTTCCTGAGAGAAATCAAATGAAATATTGTATGTATTTGTCACTGCTATACCTGTGTGGCTGGGGAAAGATGTCACATGTCCTTTCTGTGGTCTGAACCATGGTGTTGCTCATCCAGGCATGCACGGCGATCTGCACCAGTTCCAGATTTACTTACCAGCCACCATGATTATCAGTGATAAAATACTGTTAACATTTCATCAGCCAGAGTATGCTGCTCCTGAAAAGCTTTATCTTTCTTCCCCCAACCCATAAAACTCTTCCCCCTATAGAATTATGTATGTATTTATCTTAAATTATCTGTTATCTGTTTCCTGCCCTTCATTTTCAATCTTTTCTGCCTGGGAGGACACAGAAGCAGCGGTTCACCTGGCATGTTGTATTCCAGGTTACGACCCAGCACTTTATCTCTCATAATCTCTGGAAAACCTTCAGAAGAGGCAGGAGGGCAGCCTGGTTTGTGGTATCCGCACTACACACACCATCTCTTCAGCTTTTCAGTGCCTTTTCCAGAGTCTGGCCAGACTGTGGTTGAACTAGCTAGCTGCCTGAAACACGGGAAATAAATAAATGTCAGAAAACAGCTATAATCTACAGAGGACCCAAAGCTGAATGCCTCCTGCTACCAAAGGGACTCTTCAGAGCAGTGTTTTGTCAGCGTCCACATCCAAGTTTTGCTGTAAGGCCAACCTTTTCTGCCAGCTGTATTGGAGAGGCTCGGTCTGACCCCAGCCACATTTGTAGGCAAATGCGTGTGTGTGTGTTTATGCCTATAGATGCATGTTCACACATGCCGCTAGGTAAACTGAGCTACAGCTTTGTCAGTGGAGGACTGAAAAGTCTATTATATTTGATAAGAATATGAGTTTATCAGCCATAATCACAATTTGGGCTCCCAGGGCATATTAATACAGCTTCTTTTATACATCAAAAGAGTATCTGCATAATTGGATGGATACATCATGGATAACGGAGGTTAAACAGATGCTTCTAGCAAGGAGTTTCAGCCATTCTGTTTGTTAAGAGTCTGTTTTCTTATTCTACCTCCCAGCTAGCATAATAAAGCTATAATCTGTCTTCCTCCCCTCCACCTTCCTTATACCTTGACTCTTCTGTTTCTCTCTTCTTGTCCCTTCACTATTTCCTTTCCTCTGTGGCAATAAACAGGAACTACTTGGGCTAGCATCCCAGATGACCCAATTGGCTTCTCAGTCAAAAATTAAGATTCTAGCAGAAAAGAAAGAAAGAAAGAAAGAAAGAAAGAAAGAAAGAAAGAAAGAAAGAAAGAAAGAAAGAAAGAAAGAAAGAAAAAGAAA
This sequence comes from Anseranas semipalmata, assembly GCA_013399115.1. Taxonomy (NCBI): domain Eukaryota; kingdom Metazoa; phylum Chordata; class Aves; order Anseriformes; family Anseranatidae; genus Anseranas; species Anseranas semipalmata. The sequence continues at coordinate 402,491 of VXAA01002394.1, forward strand.
GCAAGCTACTGATTAATTGTAGAGCATCATCATTCCTTAAGTTTCTATCAGTGAAGTCTCCAAGATGTCTTGGGGATGTATTCAAGGAAGTTGGGGGCTAACAAAACTAACAACAAAATTAAGATTCTGCCAGCTGTTAGCTGTTACTCTGCTTTGAGGTGCTTGGTCTTCTGGGTAGGAATCAAAACGCAGAGGCAGCAAACACAGAAGGGTTATCCAAAGAAACTGCCCGATGAATGGGGAGGTTGCCAACAGCACAAGATGCACGAACAAGTTACCACGGAAACTATCCAAGTGCATGTTCTTAGCCTGCAGCAAAAGTGAGGTAATTTGAGTTAGGTTAGCCGGCAGTAAGAGAGCTTGTTATGTCTAATTAGCTAAATGCATCCTTGCAGCTCTTCCTACACACTGGCCATTTAAGATTTTTAATTTTCCTCCCTCAGCACATTCATTTCTTATTGTTACCCCTTTCATATACAGTTCTTCAGACTCAATATTTTATTCTGTATTGTCCACACTGGCAGATCACATCACAAGATGGAGGGAAGTGGATGCTCCTTATGCAGCTGTCATTCCCATTTTAAGGTTCCTGTGTCATGGGACCCTCTCTTTCAATACTCCTCTGACCAAGAAAAGACCCTTTGCTCACCCATGAGCTCTCCTTTCAGCACATAAGAAAGGAGCTGGAAAGGAACACTCCAGTGAATTCTTTTTCAGTCAATTCATATTCTGCAAAAGTGTAATATTTTGCCTGAACTAATATTGACATGGGGAAGATCAATGTCATTAGTCTAATAAAGATACTGTGCAAGTATTTTCCTTAATGAGATGGTCTGACAAACCTTCCCAATAAACTTCAAAATCGCTAAACCCTCAAAATTAATTACATGTTCCAGGAAAATTAAGCAACAAACCAGCACCCCCATTTCCTGATATAACGTCCTCCTCTCATTGTATCGAGTATCTTTTTCCTTGAAAAGCAACCCAAATAGTAGGCCGAAAAATAAAACATTGTTCTGTAAGTTGTTCGTAAGGCACGTGTATACCTATATATTTGTGATGCTTGCTTACTTCAGCAAATGGCTTCAGAAAAAAAAAAATATATATATATATGTATATAAAAAAAAATATATATATATATATATGTATATATATATATTCCATTGCAGTCCAAGTCTCTGTAAATACGTTAAAAAGTCTCTCTGCCTCCTGTCAGTCAAATACCCACTTCAGCAACCTGGACAGAATCCCCAAATCACAGGAGATGACAATTGCATGGAGATGGAAGGAGAAGGGAGAGATTTGTTGTGATTTTCTTTTCACTGCTGGGAACTTTGCATGGTGTTCACTGTCTGCCTGCGAGCATTTTCAAATTATAGTGAGAGAGGTTTGCATAGGTTACCAGGTTTCATGTAGATTTACTCAGTACTCAGTCTACTTAGTGCTTGAGTCCTAATGAAGAACTGAATTCAAATGAATAGTGAAATTTGAATGTCTAACACATAAATGACAATAGCCTACACCAGTGTATAGATAGATAAATAATATGTGGGCTGGCTGTACTGGACTTATAGTTAACTTGTGCTCTCAAAGCTACAGAAATCACTTTCAGTGTTGAAATAAGAATTTCATACTACTAACTTTCTATTTGTTTAAAAAAAAACGGTCTAAAAAGTACAAATAAGCAACACTTGCAGCTTCTTTTAGTTGTATTTTTTTTTTGGTAACCATCTGTTGTTAGCAGATGATAATTGAAATTTTGTTGTTGTTGCTTAGAAAAATATGAAACAATTTTTCTTTCTTGTGAACTTAAAAATGCAATTAATTCCTTGATTTTTTTCTCTGCAAAAAACAGAATTCTCCTCTTATGAATGTCCTAAGCTGAACTGATGTAGAAACGTCCTCTTTTTGCAACCATCTTATGACCATCTGCCTTCAGCTGAGCATTGCAATCAGAGTACCTTTAAAGATGATGGACAATTTAGAAAATTGTCAGATCTCTGAAAAATGCTTTGAGCAATTGACCCGTACTTGTTCATCTTGAAGACTGATGCTAAGGATTTAACACTTCCAGATTCTCTTCAAATTAGACCCAGAGCTATTGCTGACTGATGCAAGATCATGTGGCTTTGAGTATCCAATTCAGTCAGATCCTGAGGCCATCTTTCTAGAAACATTTCCTGGTATAAAGATGCCTTAACTCACTCATCAGTCTTGCTTTTGACAAGATAAAGGCAAAAGATTACAGTCTGTAGTAGAGACGAACAAATTCAGAGTCTAACCTGCAGACAGCACCCTAGTTCCATAGTGATTTTTACATGAAACGAGAGGCTGATTTAATTATTTAGCATTATATCTGTGAAATAGTGAGGTAAAATTAGCAGAAGGTGTGAACAATAGACCTAAGAGTCTCGTGTTTTGCTTGCTTCATGACAAGGCAAATGCATGAAGAATGTTTCTCTTTACTCAAAGCAACATTTGCCCAAAACAGGAGGGCAAATTACTTGCAGGCATAACTCCCACATTACAAGGGTTCTGTGGATCCAATGGAAAAAACAAACAAACAAACAAACCAATCTCTTCCAAAAGGGAAGAATGAATGGACAGAAATTGGTGCTGGGTAATAATCTCCTTCACAAAATGTGATAAAAATCTCAAGAAATTGTGCAAGTTTGAATTAGGATTGGACATGGAAATTTTTCATACGAGTGAAAGTCTGAAAGTCACAAAGTCTGAGAGTGATGCACTTAATGAAATAGCTAGTAATAGCACAGAGACTTCATGTAAGAACACAGCAATGATCATAGCAGGTCAGAGAAAATGTCTGTCTAATCTAAAAGCAGTAAATAGTAAAGAACAAAAGAACAAACATTCGGTGATGGTTCATCAGATTACTTTCCTAGCCCTCAACAATTTGCATTTCATTTGGATCTAATAAGAATATGCTCCTTCCTGGTTTAGAACAGGGAACTCAGGCTGTGTTTCACATCCTGGCTTAGTAACTAGTCAGGTGGGAAACAGATAATTTGGGACAGATGAGTGTCTCCTGTTTTGTCTAGAAATTCATTTTTCCTTCAGACTATTTTAAAGTTTTCTGTAAAAACATGCAAAATTAGTTTTACGATCCCACATTCTCCATCCTCCATCCCTTAAAAATAAGCCCCAAAGCTTATCACAGAAGCCACAGACAATCTATTATTTTCTGCACTGCTAAAGCTGTGTTTTCCTTCCTCTCCAAATGCAAAGACCAGGCTAAGAGGGGAAGAGAAAGAATATCTGAGCGTCTATAATGGAAGTGCTTTCAGAGGTGGGAACGGCTGAGGGCACGAGATGTCTTCATACTGTGCCACGTGGTATTTCCATGCCATCCAGTCTATCAGGGCATAAGTTCGGACAGCAAAGACCACAACTTTTCCTTGGCCACAGTCTGCTAATGAGGTCTGCCCTCTTGGCCATTGAATCAGCAATAATTCTGAAGTGTGAAAATGGTAAAAAGTATCACAGAGTGGTGAGGTAGAAAGAAAAACATGGAAAACTTATGAGACACACGAGACCAAACTGAACGCATTTCAACACCCTCACAATAATGATTAACTGTATGGTAGCTTTTATCTCATCTAGCCTTGTAATCTAGAAAGCCAGCAAAGCTGAGCCTGCAGAATTGCCTGCCATGAAGTCAGAGTGAGGTTTGTTCAACTAATTACTTCTGAAGATTTCCAAATGGATTTAAGAGTAATGCTGTTGACATCAAATTCTCCTCTCAGGTTTCTACAGAGTGTTGCTCATTTACTGCTCAGGTTGCTGAAAAGAGTTGTCTGCTTCCCAGGGAGTGAGGAAAAAACTCGGTGAACATGTCTGGTTGAGTGAAAAATGGTGGTTTATGTCAGCTGAAACTAGTTGTGGATTTTGGTGGAATCCTGGGCAAATCAAATTGGTAACTGCAGTGTATACACATGTGAATGTGACCATACATAAAGGTTAAAATGTTTAAATTTTTTCTTTGCAGAAGGAAAAGTTTCAATGTTACATTTTTTAGCAATAATTCACATTTAAGTTCAGTTTAAAATTCTGAAACAAAACAGAATGTTTGGGTTGAGGGACATGGAAACTGGAGTATTTACCAACAAGTATTTTATTGTTTTACTTTTGCATTTGCTGTGCATTTGTTTAGACCTGAAACACAGTCATATTGAATGTCTGGTCACAAAGAGGAAATAACTGGTTACTCATAAAGCCTAGTCTTCAACATTTCTTTCAGCCTGAATCGATTTCCACTTGATCTTCTTGTTTTCTGCTCCTTTCAGGAGCGTTCAGTGGCAAGAATATGATGGCAGTTTATAAATGTAAATATCTGAAGAAAGAGAAGAAGGGTAAAAGGGCTTGGAACAGTTTTTCTTATTTTAAAAAAATATTATGTGAACAAATAACAATGGTGCTGCTTGTCTTAAAAAGACAGAAAGATTGATTTTTCCGTTCTCTCTGGTATTGCTCAGGTTTTCAAACCGAAGCCACTGTTGTAATATCTAAGTATTTGAGCTTTGACCTGAACAATAGCATTTCACACTTGGAAAGATCCTTAAACCAGCCTGTGGAAAGTCTCTGCCACCATGGCTGTTGATAGAACTCTTGTCTGTGGAAAAAATAAATGACATAGGTATAATAGATCTGCTTTGGGGTTAGTGGATTGGGCTGCATGCTTCTTAAAACGGGAATCAAATGCTTACAGTGAAAGCATTCATCTTTAAGAAGGGGGGGTGGCAACACAGGAACGCTCTTTTCAACCTTTGCTGGACCCAGTCCCATCTATCAAAATCCAGAGCTTGTCCCTGTCCAGAATACTGGGTAGGTCCCTGATGTTCATCTGTGCTGGGTGGCCAGGGGCCACCTATTTTTTCCTGGTACCTTAAACACATTGATGAACTGAGACTAGGGAAGATTGAGCAGTCCTGGTTGTTGCTGATCATTAAGAAGAAATCTCGCAGCTGCTTTGTGGGAGTGCCTTAGGCACGAGCTCAGTGGTCAGAGCTGGGATCAATAAAATTATCATTCATGTCAGATAGGCAGTACCCATTTTTTACTTTTTGTTGTCTGGAGTGGCATTCGCTTTCTAGACCCATGAGATTATTTTTCTCTTTGCAAATCTGCTTATTGCAGACACAGGATATTGGCAAGACCTTTGATTTCTCCAGCTCCTTTTCCCATGGCATGTTACAGGTTTATATTCATACCAAAAGTTTATTTTGTTTGTTCTAATACGCTGAGGGAATGGATAGCGATGGGAAGGGATGTGAACATTTGTAAGGATTCTTTTAGATCGTCTGCCTGTCTCCAAACAGATATTCAGGTGCTGATACACAACCTGGCATCTGGTTGCTTGTTTTTTGGAACAGGGCCTGTAGGGAAATAGAAGAATTCCCGTATGGCTGAGACACCCAGAGATGATGGGAAGGACATGGATCTTTCCTAGACATCATTCAGAGTACTCGTGGCTTCTTACCCCTCTCATCACTTGCTATGGTACAAACAGGGCTGCTCAAGATGCTACTTCCCCGCCTATGTTCCTAAACAGTTACCTTTGTTTATAGCTCACATAGATTATTGCCTGTCAAAAGTACTGTTCATGCAGAGCTTGATCAAAAACCACTGCAATTCCTTCTATTAGCCTCAGTGGGACTTAGATGAGCACTGTGTTCAGCAACGTGTATCCTCTTCTGTCTCTGATTAATGATCAAGACTGCACGTCTCCAGGAAAAAGCATTCTTAGAACAAAGTTTTTTGGTCTATAATTACCACTCTGTTTCCCTTTGCAAAGTTAATGAGGACTGCCAGGGTGGAAGTCTGTAATGAAAATTTAGGAGAATCCTTGCAACCCTTAGCGTTCCACCTGCAGGCCTCTCCGTGGCACCCAGGAGCTCCCAGTCACAGGGGGAAAATTGCAAAAGCCATCTCAAGCAGAAGATGCTGTGCAGGGATGAGATGCTCAAGTGGAAGCGCCTAGCTTACCTGCATGAAGACCACCATTGGCTCGCCCAAGGTGATACTGTTGATTCTGCTAATAATATGATCTCTGTCAAAGAATCTACTTTGAGATGCTTCTTTGCTGCCTTGACCAAATGGGAGGCAGAGCTAAACAGAACAGTCTGATTCCGAGAGAGATTTTCCAGCTAATGACAGTCCAAGGGCAGAGGTAGACTATTGATCTGTTTAGTTTGCTCCTTCCTTGTCAGATCCAGATATTTTTATGTTCTGCGTATGGGGGCCAGTGATTGCCAGCGCCTCCCCACCCACCTTCCAGCCCCAGTGGCTTTGTGCTCTCCTTTTGGTTGTGCAGGAGTTGACCTCAGTGGGGAACTGGCTGTCTTAAAGATGGCAGCTCATCCATCACGGCTTTCACAGGCTGTCAGCGTTCCATTTAATCTCACTTGTAATTTTCCAGGGGAGGTTTGCAAAAGCCACAAACAGAATCTTAATGCTATAAAATGCTGTTTGTAACCAGTGAATACTTCCTATCTGGATGAAGCTGTGCTGTGTTCGGCTGCCCTGAGCTATCCAGAGATGAAAAACTCCCCAATTCAGCCTTCAGTCCTGTGTGCTATCCACAGTTCAAATGCTGCTATAGCGGGCATATCTTCCCTCTCAAACCACATGCACCCAGCTGGGCGCTTAGAACCATGCACTTTGCAAGGAAGGCACAAGAAGACTGTTTTCCCAGTGCTCACGGATCCGCGAGGCTCCACTGCCCATTTCGTGGACTTGTCCTGGGGAATCTTGCTCTTCAGTTATGTGGCAAGCTAGGTCCTCATCCACCCCCACCCCTCAGACACACAGTTTTTAAATGAAGTTTGGATTCAGGAAGCTTGTGCCAACTCTTAAATCTTCATCTTTCATTATCTTCACCACACCAGTCTTCCTCCTTCATCCCCTTCTTCAGTTTACCAGCAAAGGAACAAGCTAAACTGGAATCAATATAACCAGAATTATACTCTGAGAAACAATGCCAGATTCAATCACAGAGGGTTACTCTAAAAATGAGATATAAAGCTCTGCTTTCCAGATATATGTTCAACAGAACGACCTCGCTCCCTGACCCGCCTGTCCGTGTCACGCTGACGGATCATGTCGTCTGTTGATACAGCCCTGCAGAAGCTGCAATTTGTCAACAAGTCCCTGAGCTGCGCAGATCTGGGCTGGATTTCTATGATTTAGTTTCGCTTCTGGCAATAAGATGGGAACAAGGTAAATCCCTGGAATTATGTGACCTCATCAAGGGCTTTATCCCTTGTTTCTCATTCCATAGGTGGCTAGCCTCTGGACCAAATTACAAACAGAAAGAAGAATGTGTATTTTTCCTCTAGACATCTCTCTATATTTACAATTTTTTCAGCAAACAGATTAATCAAATTAGTATAGCTATATTTTCACTGGTGCTGGAAGCGGTGGTGGTAATTATGACAGCATTAGATTTCCGAGAAGCCTGCTTTCAGCCTTGAAGCTGAAAAACTTTGACTAAATGTCCTGAAATTGTTTGTGCCAGGTGTCTTCCTCATGCTGAATTAGTTCATAAAATTTCATCAAAGTAGTTAATCAGTTCCTGAGGGCAAGACTTAAGAAAAATACAACGCTTTGAAATTAACTATTTCCATTAATATCTTTAATGTTGTCTCCATAATTTGGCAGGAAACCTGGAGTCCAAAACCAAACTTTTGCTGCTTTTTATAGAAATCCAGCCAAATTCGGCCAAGTTACAAGCCTCCAGCCACAGAGAAGCTGGGAAGAAGGTTTTCTGCACAATTTATTTCTCCTGAGTATTCTCCAGTTCTCACAGCTCTTATTAGACTTGTTTCATTACAGACCATAGCATGTCTTCCCTGCAATTTTTCTTCCTTGCAGGTGGGAGAAAACATACGTTTTGATCCTAGAAAAGACAAACATGGAAAGAAAGAGAAATTAGATGAGCAAAGACTGGAAAATCATGGAGCAAAGAAAAAGGCAATTTTTGATACTTGAGTAGTGCTGTGCTTGTACCCTAATTATATTTATAACCTTACCATTCTTTTAACATATGGATGTTTCTATTTATGAGCATTTTTTTCCTTTTAGGTAATGAATGTATAAAATCTTCACTGAAACTTCAGCTCTGCATAATGGTTTGCAGAACTGCAGTGTCTTTAACAAAATATGAAAAGTAAAATAAATCCTCCTTCAGCTCAAACAAGGCATAGCAAGAGAAAAAATGATTAAAAAGTCCGAAATAGACCAGGATAGTCTTCTATCCAGACAATCAATTTCTCAATGGTGCCCAATAGACATATTGAATCACACATTTTGCTTACACAGCTGCCCAGAGAAAAACAAGGACCATATTGCTACCCATCTCCTTTTGCTAAAGGTTGGCAATTATAGCAGTTGGAAAGCGATAACAATCTTTCATTGTGTCAGTGAGTATTATTCAGGTTGGCGTACAACCTCCCTGCTTACCCTTACAATATTCTTAATTAAATTAAGATTAAATCTGTAACATAGAGGTATGATCCTACTGATATTACAAAGTTTGTGACTCAATGCAAAGGTGATGGGCAGAAATTCTGTAGTCCGTGTTCCACAGGTACATGTTAGGTGCGGATTTACTTCCAGGCTGGAATGAACTGATGTTGTGTTTCATGAAAAATCCTGTTTCTCACTGTGTCCAGCTTTACAGATAGATACAAAAAACGCAATAAGGTAGTGTCATAAGCTGATCATAAAAGAGCATTCTCCTCATGGTAGGTACGAGAGAGTTTGTTTATATCTTCAAACATCAGGGTTTATTTCCCTAATAAATATAAAAGGCACTTTGGGTGCATGAAGGTAGAAATAAGAAATAAAACTAGATTAGTCCTGTGGTAGACAGTAGCAATTGATACTTTTCATAACCTAGGATGTAGCCTTTCAGAAGGCTGTCTCAAACTACTTTTTTTTTCATTTTTATCCAGATGGTTGGAAAGTTACTTGAATAAATCATGATATCCAAATACAAATAAAAACAAAGGCTGGAATTTCTCACCTAGAATTTGAATATGCTCTGTACATTTCATCCATACAGTTTTATATTTGAATACTGAAAAGAAAGGATATTCTACTGGCTGGTAAGCTAACCTAAAGTTTAACTGGCTAATAGGGTTTATTCCTTGTTTTGCTGCAGGCTTGCTATATGTTACGTATGAGTCCTCAAAAGTGCAAAGAATACCTTTAGAGGTAGGCATTCATTGCTCCTTGTGATAAGCATTTAAACTCTTATTTAGACCACATAATCAGACCACATAATTTAGACCAGTAATCAGCATGCCGTGCACCTTTCCTAGGGAATTCGCAGGCTGGTGGGCCAAGAGGTAGCCAGAATGGAAATTTTAGGAGTTAGATCCCTGTTTGAAAATTCAGGTAAATTAAAAAGAGCTGCCTTGGTTCCTTCTAAATTCATGGTGATTCTTCCCCTTACAGTTCCTCAAAAAACAAAGACACATTTCCTTGATGTTCTCTGAGAACAGTAAGTACATGAGGCCACTTAGGGAAAATGATCTGAAAAAGAAATAGATCTTGGATCTTCGTACAGCTCAGGCATGAGCTAAGTGATAGGATTACAGGCCTGTTGAGACCAAAACACTTAAAGACATGCTCAGAAATTCATGTGACTGAAAAACGTTAATGCATGAAAGCTGACGTGCTTTCAGCTTCGAGTCAAATTGCCTCCAGGATTAGATGAGTGCTGAACGGGGATTTTCTAGGACCATAATTCTACTGAAGTCTTTCTGGCCATCAGTTTCAGTCTATAGAGTAAAGGAACCAGCGCTACCAAACCTTAGAGGATTACTGCACTAAAGAGAGGAAATGCTTGGAAAAATTGGTGCATCAGAATTAGGGAAATAATATATCCAAGCATACATATAGTGTCACTATGCTCTGTTCAAGCATCTCATGGATTCAGTCTGATCATTTCACACATGAATCTTGTCTTACAGTATTTTCCTGTTAAACTAAAGGTTGGTGACTTGCCCCAGGAGCGGCACTCCAGTGGTACCCAAAAAGTCCGACTAGACATACTTTTATGGCCTCCTGTTGGTTCACGTTCTGTGAATTAGGTGATATTTATGGACTTTTCTTTTCCTTGTAGGTCTCGACTGAAGAAGGAATGAACTTAGCCAGAGAATACTCCTGCTCCTTTTTTGAGACTTCAGCTGCCCTCCGCTTCTACATTGATGATGTCTTTCATGGACTAGTGAGGGAAATCCGCAGGAAAGAGTCCTCACTGCCCATGGCAGAGAAGAAGATGAAGAGGAAGGATAGTCTGTGGCGGAAGCTGAAAGGATCCTTGAAGAAAAAAAAGGAAAGTACAACTTGATGGCAGTTCCCCATGAGACACCCCTCAGGAGCTGACCACAGTAACCTGTAACAGTTTGAAAAGGCAGCATTGACACAGCATCTTCCAGACCAGGTCCTGGAGTTCCTTCCCTTCAGCCCTCATGCAGAAGTAGCTCCTTGAAAGCCCTATTCATGGTTGCCCTGTGGCTCCTCTGTATTATAGATCAAGTCACTTAGCATATCCTCTCATCCCTTCTCTCCAAATCTGAGTGGAGAAAATACCGTGCGTTTTCCCTGTGGTCCCTGGCTGGCCTTCAAATGCTAGGAGTTAAGCCAGCATCCAGGGCAGAACCAGCTTCCACCAATTCTAAAGCAAGGGATGCACGTATTGCCTCCTCTCTGTCCATGCATGGATCATTTCGCCATCCCAGGAATGGTTAACATTCATTTCAATGGACATTTTGACTGTTTAAGGACTTTAGGATTTGACCTTCAGCTTTGCGTTCACATGTAGGTTTAGGTGCTCAGCCTGTGCGTCTGTGTGTGTGAACTGGGACCAGAGGGAACACTGGGGGGCTCCCAGTTTTGACCCTGTAGAGCCCCCTCCTGACTGTGTTCTTTCCATTTAGCAGGAAGGCTTGGCAAGCATAGCACAAGTCCCACACCAGCCATCCAAAAGGCTGCGGGACTACAGCTCTGCCTCCTCTGCTTATGACTGACTCAGAGCTGGCTAGCAGAGGTGCGCTGTCCTACAGACACACAGTGGTTTGGCCACACTCGTGCAGCCCACCGAGGAGTGCACAAGAAGCACTTCCCAGAGCCCTCCCTAGCGCAGTGCAGCTCTGCCCCACCACAGCATCTGCAATGTAGCATTCAGCCCTCAACTTACTGCAGAATTGCATCAGGTCGATCACTGTCTTTCACTGTCCTTGACCACCCAAGTGAATCATTTGATTGATCAGTTGGACAGGTTTTTAAATATTCCTTTTTAAAGCTGGCATGAAGTAGAATATAGTCTCATTGACTTTTTTTTCCAGACTTCTTTTAATATTGACTTTATTTATAAATTTTACAAGTAAGTCATGCATACATTTTGTCAAAAAATAAAGATCGTGAATTCCATGAAGCTTTGCTAGTGGTCAGTGTCATTTGTGTCTGTCCTGTTATAATTAATATTGTCAGAAAAATATGTGCATTCCTTAGTAAATACTCATTTTTTCACTTTTCTTCTTTGACTATTTTTCAGAGTTTGCACAAATTAATTATATTTTGGAGGAATTGGGGCGGGGGCAGTTGATTTGTTTTGTTCTGTTAAATATAAAATGATTACGGTTTCGTGAAGAATTTCAGTTCATTAAAATCTGATGTTTTATTCTCTACTTTCCCTTCCATTCAAGAAAAAACAGTGATTTATTTTGACTTGTCAGAATTTTTCTATCAAAAGTACCACTTCAATGTTTATAGTTAGATAATATGTGGCTATATTTCTACTTTGGAAAGATTATTTTAGAGAAGTATAAGCACATATAAGCATTTAAGGTGAATTTTCTGTTTCTTGCCTCCAACAGCTAAAGTCTGCATTTACACTTCTGTAATTACTGTTATTATTTTACCTGTATTGCCACAGAGATTTTAGGTAAAGCTTCCTAGAGACAGAAAGATGTGCTTGCCCAAAGAGTTTATGAGCTGAGTATTGGTGGAGAGACAACAGGAGGCTACACTGAACAGATGGTGGCTATGAGACTATAAATAACAAGAGGAAACATCTGTGACTGTTCCAATACTGCACACTGCACAGAGGGGAATGAAGCAGTTGTTCCACATGTAAGAGACCATAGAAATTACTGTCCTGAGAAACCTTGAGGGATGTTCATTGGTCCTTTTCAGGCAGATGCCTACACTTTGAGTCAATTGAAAAACATTTAGTATTGGTTATTATTTCACCCACACTACTGAGGGACATGCTATATCAATACTGGCTTTGCTTTGTAGTTTTAGGGGTAGCCTGCTTCTAGACAGTTTAAAATACAAAAGAAGTTGCAAAAGAGGGCATAGATACAGTCTAAGATTAAGCCTTGAATGAATTTGTAGATTAAACATACCCATTCTCTGTCATTAAGGTCATTGGCATGGAACAACATCTTTCAATACTATTAAACTGTCAGCCTTCACAGCAGGGTTACCAGACACAAACTGCTGTTGGAAATGCTCCCTGGACTATGCTAGGTTCTGCACCATGCTCAGCAGCTGGTTAGGCAAGTGCTAGCTGATGTGATCTGAAACCATGCTAAGAATCATTTTAAGAATTTAACACTAGAGATTTGCTTGGGAACCCCCCTTGGTATTTTCAAATTACTAGTACAGACACAGCTTACATAGTCATATTTTTAGGTGTACCAAGCTCCTGAAATCTCCAGGTTCTCAGTATCTCCACAGTTAGATAGATTTTCAAAGATTGGGTAATAAGTTAGTCACTTCAAAAAGAATGAGACTCTCTGAGGATCTTCTGCTACATCTTCCATGAGCAACTTCAGGAATCTGAATTGGGCAGAAAGGTCTGGATTTATCTCACTCTGCTTTAGTCATATAGAAGTTGAGTATGACGTCTAGTTGTTAAGAGTCCCTTAGTGGTTATTAAGCAGCGAGGTTCCCTGGGTGAGTTGTCCCATCGAGCTTGACTGGTTAGCATTTGACAAATCACTGCCTAAAATGGATGCCTCTTTCCAGTGCCTTTATGTTGCTCCATCCAGGCCTAACTTTTTGATGGCTAAAAGCAGGTATGATGAACCCCATCGTTAACGATTTGTCCACCTCCTAACTATGGCAGAGTAGAGATTCAGAGTAGTAGATTCAAAGCTTGGCATTGAATCCTGTCTCTGAAACACCTGACCATCCTTTATTTTTAAAATAGGAATGTCATTCTGATTTACCATCACCCAATTCCTCAATAATCTATAATACTTAACCTCAGTTAATTGAGCAGAGCTGATGGAGGTTATAGTCAGTGAGGCTAACATAAGTCATAACTGCACAAGACGCTGGGTGCAGCTGCTTTACCTAATTAATCATAATGATTCCATCACAGAAGGTTGTATTTAGCTGTCAAGCCTAGCTGACAGAGTTAAAAAACAGCAGCTCTGTGTCTAAAGACTTTTCCATCTCTGACTAGTCTCTCATCTAACCATGTCTGGAAAATTTGAAGAAGGAAACTGATCATTTTATTTTGCTGTGTTGCCTACAGCCCCATGAAGGTGGCAGCTATAACTTACTTCACTGACAGACTGTTGCAGTTGGACCATAACTCAGTTTCCTTCCTTTATAATTAAAGCCAGCTAATAAATAAAATAAAAAAATAACACTTTGCAAATGTATCCATAGCGTCTCTCGCAAATACATAATATATGGCAGTTAATTACCATTCTTCCCAGTTTTGGCAGATCACATGTTGGATCTAGTTGTGAAGTAATTACCTCTGGGAAGGCTGTAAGTCAAGGTGGAATTTTTAAGTACTGAAATTTTCTTTTTTTACATGTTCTGCATATAGGCCTTAGGACTTAAACACAGGAACATTCTGCATTCCCTCACATTGTCAGCTCATGTACTATATTAACAGCCTGATGTCTTTACGTATGATTGAAAATCATTTTTTTTACACCAAGAAAAAAAAGAAATTTTAAGGCTGAGTTGTAAGAACACATGGCTAGAACGAAAAGAAGGAATTCTCCTCTTTTTTGTCCACTATATAATTCATGTTTCTATCTGTCTCTCATTCTGATCCTTTCTTAGACATTTGATCCCTCCTTGTATCATGGCAGATGACAGGAAAACAAGCAAACAATGGCCCTCAGCAGAGCTTAGCGTCTCATAGCGATGATTTACATTCTACAACAGTGTCAATGTCTTCTCCCAGACAGAATGTTATGCTCTCTGTGGGCCAGACTGTGATATTCGTGATAAGCAAAATAGCTGTTGGTGGGCCTTCTTGACTCTGTAGCAACAGCAAAGGTACCTGCTGCAGCCATCTCAGATGGTGATACTGAGATGATGACATCAACTGTTAAAAATTAAACTGAAAACCAGCAATTCAGTTCATATAGATCAGACAAAGTTTATGGTTAGCTATAGGAGTGCACAAGTACTTGCCTGAATTTGTACTAGCAACTGAAACTAGCAACCTAGTTGTCTACTGTAGACAACTATGTTAATATCATTCATTTAAGTGTACTTAAGATAGCAGACATATTTAGACACCCCCTCAGGATCTCTTATTTATATGGGTGTGTATCAGGCACACTGCTTCTTGTGTATGTCTCTGAAAATCCCTAAAAATCAGTAGAGGAAAAGAAAAATTATGGAATGTGACTTTAATACAGTATTAAAATCTCTGTTCTCATAAAATTGAATGGCATTTGGACAGAGTAGCGTCTTAGACCACTTCTGATCAGCCTCTCTGTTAGCACTCTTTCTAGCTTGATCTGTCCCTTTAAGTATGTGCTCCTCCTTAAGATGTCTGCCTGGCAAAATGATTTGTAATGGGGATGGCATTGTCTCACAGATGCTGTGAAAGTCACCCCAAGCAGCATTGCCCTGCACCTCTAGCCTGATTTATTACTCCCTGATGCTCCTGGTTCTAAGCCTCCTCAATTTGAGCTCTCCAATTTTGTTACATCGTGCTGAATTATGAGGTTGTTTTGTGATGAGGACAAATGTCCACTCAAGAGCACCAAACTCATTTCATGATCTGAACTTTTCCCCCAAGAGGTAATAAAGACAAGAACATCCAAAGCCATTGCATCATCTACTGTATATCTTCTGTCAATAGATAATTAATGTGACAATGAGATTTTCCCATTCTCGCACTTTGTCATGCATCATAGTTTTTACAGTGTTTTTAGCCTTACAACTGTTTCAACAACTACAAGACCAAGCTCAAAAGGAACATTATTTTTCATGGCTGCAGTTGGAACAGAATTGCAGCTAAAGAACAGTATTAGGAAGGTAAAGCAAAGCAAGCCCTTTATATGAATACTGCATTGCCTTTATTTGTATAAAAGAGAACAGTATCGTTTCACCCTTATATTTTAAGTATCATTAATAGAAGAGGAAGACGGTCTATTTCACATCTATGAAATTTGGTGGACAAAAGTTTAATATTTCTCTGCTTTTGCTGCATTCTGCAAACAAGATCATTTGGAACTCCTTGCCCTGGAAAGAATAAATCAGGATGGAGGCAGTAGATTCAAGATTTGTTTTGTAAATGATGGTTGTGTCTTTACTCAGTGGCCTCCAACATCTTGCCCTGATGAAGACTCCTGGACAGTTCCTTCCATTGGTTTCTCAGCAACCCCAAACCACCAGGGCTGCCCTCTCCACCTTCAGCTCCATTCAGATAAACTCACTCTTTGTCAGTTTTATTTCACTTGTTCTATTCCATCACTCACAGCACTGTAAAAGACGGTCTCTGGTGCTTTTAATAAACTAAAGACATTGCATCTTTTGCCTCCTTCACAAACTTCCCATATTTTCAGTATTCATACTAAGCAGAATGAGTAATATTTTTCATGATAAACTTTTTGCAAAGTCACACAGCTTTCTGTATAAGAAGCTGACAGTTGGTGCAGACTGACTTTGCCTCTGCTACTAGACACTGCTGACTCATCACAGGTGTCTCTTTAAGTAGGACACTGAATGAATAAGCTTGAACACTTAAGGTATTCACTCAGACTAAGTGGGTAGCTCTTCTGAAGGCAATGGAAAAACTTATAGTTGATTCACATCCATCTCCAGCATAGAATTACACATTCTCTCATGATGATGAATATACTTCAGTCACACAGAGGAAGATGAGGTTTCTGTCCCTGAAAACTTATAAAAGCCATAACCCAAAGCACAGAACAATTTAAGGAAGATGGAATAAACAGATTATTAGTGATGGGAAGGATAGGCAGAGGCAGTAGAGGAGAATACAATATGAGCAAACATACGAAAATCAAGTGAACTGGGAAGGCCTTACACCATTCCCACTCTGGATGTGTCTTAACGCCTTCTAGAAAGGGAACAACAGCAGATATAATGGCAAAAGAATATAATAAAATCTTAAGATGTTTGATTCAAGTACACACACCATAGGAGTTTGATGAGGATATTAAGAGGAGATGGGTCATACTAAGAGCAATAGAAACTGATGATGATTTGCTTCATCCTCGGGATGATGTAATGTGGTTGGCCTAGAAAGTGAAAGGAAGAGGTCAGAGAAATTACTACTGTTGTGAAAATGCAAGGCAGATTGGGAACACAATAACAAAATGATGGAGAACAGGGCTCAGAATTGGAAATTAAGCAGGAATAAGCAATACTCAGTCAAGTCCATGGGAAGTATGGATTTCCTTCACTGGAATATGCAACAGGTTTCTAAGGAGAATCTGGCTAGAGATGAGAATCTGTCTGTGGAATAAGTTGTGCCTTCGCTGAAGCTTCTTTGGATACTTATGAGAGCAAATCTCATTGTGGTGCCTGCTGGCTCCCTGAACTATGTATGCTTGAGAAACTGAAAACAGCTGGTTTCAAGTGAACAGTTGGGGAAAAAGTAGGATGCTCGGCTCTGTATTTTGGAAGGATAGTAGCAAAACCCTCATTTATATGCCTCATAACTAACATAAATGATGGAATGATAGCTCCCTGCTGAAGACTTTAAATGGTACTTCAAATATGTGGTTTCATCTGGGAGAGCAGCTACCAGTTTGCAAGCAGTGCATGCAGATCATTTGCTGCTGGCTTTTTCCCTCCCACTGTTCTCAGACCAGATGTTAATGAAAAATGTAGGAACCTGTTTCTGCTCTCCTGTTTAGTTAATAAGGTGTTCACCAAATACTCCTAAGTCTTTATCTAGCAAAACTGGATGAGATCCAAGTTATCAGAGAATACAGCAGGGATGTCTTTAAGGAGGCAGATGTTCAAAGGAGTACTTTGAAGAGTTCTTCGACCTGTGCGGAGTTGATTATCATGATACAGATGAAAGATGAGAAGAAAAATAGATGAAACCACAAAGCCTGGGAGAACATGCTATACCTGCCAACAATAAACTTCAGAAAGACTTAAGTTATAGAAGCTGTAAAATATTGCTGTGATAAAACTTCAGAACAAGGATGGACCTCCAGGGACTGCCAAGAAATTTGAGAACAGTCAGTACCATATCAGTTCTTTCACCTGGTAGAGACTTTTCAATCCACTTGCCACTGAGTGATAAAAATCCTTATCAGAAATCACAGTGATTCAAATAGATAGGAGAGGAAACGCCATACTGTGACAAAAGGACCTTCACTTAATGGATAAGGAGGTCTGACTGGTTTGCAAACTGCCCACCTTGTGGCAGATTTTGTAAATCAAGAACAGGTCTGAAGACCAGTGTTAAATACCCTCAGTGTAAAATGGAAGTACATTAGTGTTGATAATTTCACTGATACACAAGTGTCTGTGATGATCTTCAGCCTGATACTGAAGCAAACTGTCCTCCTTGGACAGCAACTCCCAGATCCCATATAGAAACTGCAGCCTCAGATACCCCTTCGTTGCCATACAGTTCACCAGTAGAGCTGTGCTGACGCTGAGCACTACAGCCTCAGGCTCTGCCTTACAAACATCTTGTTGGGCCCACGGTCCCTTGGGGGCAGAGGCCAATAGAGCTGGGGCCTGCAGGAGGAGCTGCCCTTGTTCCATCCATCGTGGGAGGCAGGTTACCTCCTGACGCTTGCCGTTCCCTTTGGGCTGTGGCCCCCTCGGGTGGCTGTGAGCAGGAGCGGGAGCATCATCGCTGCTGGAAAGGCATCTGAAGGCAGATGTGCTTCCCCAGCTGTCTCTCAGCTGTGCTGATCAAACAGCAAGGGAATGACAGCTCTCCTTGACACATTTTTCCTGCATAAAAATGTCAAAATGCTGGAGTTATATATATATATATATATTTTTTACCTTTTTGAGGTATGTGTATTTTCATCTTGTAAAGCAGGGCAGGTGCTATCTGACTACATTTTCAGTGCAAAATAAGTTCTCTCTATACGTCCTAAATAGTATCAGAGACACACATGTATAATCATACAAACAGTGTTTTCAAACCCCGGAATTTCACCTGTCCCCACCCATCTTGCAGCCTGTATCTGACGTAAAACCAGGGTGGAAAAAAAAGGTATTTTTTTCTTTCTATCATTGTCCCACTGGACAAAAAAAAAAAAAAAAAGAAAGTCCATGTTCTTGACAGGATTACTGCTCATACCCACAGCATATATTTTCTGTGTGCCTCACTTGGTCTAAGCACACAAACCAGAATGCTCTTACGTTCGCTATACAGAAAGCCAGAAAAAATAGCTTAAATTAAATGTATAACTTTTATGTGTCTGTATTTACCTAAAAGAGGTGCTGAATATATGCAAGTGCATCAGCTTGGGCTTGAAATAATTTATAGTAAGGATGAGTGGAATATTGGCACTTGGTGGAATCCTTGCATATAACTTATATTAGTCAGAAATTTCCAATCTATGTAGTAAGAGAGAGATAGAGACAAAGAGCTGTCTGCTGGGAAGATTTGGGGTATATACATTTATCAGTAGTAATAAAAAGAAATCAGAACTAAATAGAGGTTCCATATTTGGCTAAATTCCAACCAGTGAGACATGGCTGATGGTAGACAAGGATTCCAAAGGAACTAGTACAGGCCTTTACATTTAGGTCACCTATATTTAGACAAGATAAAGCACTATGTCATGCCCTACTAAGAACTATCCCAGCTTAATAGATCATTTCTCTCTCCAGCTTTCAGATTTCTACAGGGACTTGCAGTGCTACTGACTACAAAACAATAACTGGATTTGAAAGGAGTATGAATATTATTTACGTAGAAATAAAATACATTTATCTTTAGAAAATTATATGTTGAAAGGGATAAGAATCTACTTCAGTTTGATTAATTGATCATATTTTTTGTAGGATATTATTCAGTTAGATTTCTGGGTTTAAGCCCTTGTAATGACTTAGGTAACATGACTAACGTATCGTGGCTTTCCTTCTTCTTGTAGGAGAAAACACCTTCAGTAGATTCTTGTTTTGGTATATTTCATATTGTTTTATCTTAATTAAAGATTTGCAATACAGAAGAATGTATGCTCCACACTGCAGCCAACCAAAAACCTGTTTCCTACTGAGGTCAAAGCAGAATCCCAGGAAAGAAGATCAAAATATATTAAGATGTGTTACATATGCTCTTTCAGAAACCTTTCAACAGAAACTTCATGAGTTAAAGCTTTTTCTCCAGGAGCTAAAGGACTCTTGTGGGGTGTTGATATTGGGGTTTGAGCTTCTCAGGCAGAGCTGGGGCTGCAAACTCCCATCACTGCCTGCCAGGTCAAGTGCTGTGCTAATGAAGACACCACAAAGTCACTTATGAGAGGGTAATAGCCATGGGGACATTCCTTGTCCTTGTGGAGAAATGCCACAGCATGACCATCAGCCATAAAACTGTCCTCTTTCATCCACACCACCATAGAAAGAACCAATCACTGTGAATTACCCACCAGAGATGATTCATGACCTGTGCCAATGTCCAAATGGAGTTAGGACCTTGCCTTTGGGGAGCTGGATTTGGACTAAAGGAATGCAAAGCCAGGTAACACCCAGATAGGGCCACAGAACTCCACCTCACTCTTGGGCAACAGGTTCTTCTACTACACAAAATGACAAGACTAGCCTCTATAGTAATCATTAATGATAACCCATAATTCCCCAATGCAAGGGGAGCTAAGCTAGTTCATGTTTCTCCCAGCAGCTGCTTGAGCCACTTCTGATCTGTGGGTGACACAGCAAAGGAGTGCGGGACCAATGCAGACAACAAAATTATTACTGGCATATTTTCAAGACACCAATGTCAGAAATGTTTATGCGCATTTTTGTTGCCTTGCAAATACGAAAATGAGCTCGAGAGAATTGTGGCGGCTGCTCCAAGATGTGATAGAAGTTCAGCTTCTATGGCCATCAGGAAGAAACACAAGAAACCTTAGACTTCAGAGTGAAAATGAGTGCTGCTGAGCCTAGAAGAACCAATCCACTGAGCAAGCTTATCTAAAAAAAAAAGACCATTCTCAGTGAAGAAAAAAAATTAAAGCAGTTACTCATTTATTTGAATAGAGCTTGAACTTTTAAGAATGATGTCCTGTTCCACATTGTCTCTAGGTAGCTCTACATGCTTTCCTTCAGTTACGTTTATTTTACCTTAGTCCTAGCTTCCTCATCTGATCATAGAAATGGAACCTGTGTGGGTTGTATAATCTAAACCTTAGGGATATTTCTGAAATCTTCCCTAAGTGATATTTCCTAGGGCTTTTTCAAAGTCAGCTATAAATTATCAGGAAATTCATTGAAATGATGACTTTTCTTAGAGGACTAGCCAGTAGTCTAATACGGTCACCTCCCAAGGCATTTTGATAAGGATCTCTGTGTTATTCCCCCCACCCATTGCATCCCAGCCCCCAGAAAAATCCCACAAGCATGTACACAGCACAAAGGCACAAAGGTATAATACAGCAACATTTTTTTTTTATCCTAGAATTCTTTGACAAAATAAGAACTAAGCTGGAATATTCAGGTTTAAACAACTCTTGATGATATAAGAACTATTTCAGCTAGAGTACCCTTTGTGGAAAAAGAGAGGATTTTAAAATTATTATTAAGAGCAGTAAATTGGTTTCTTTGAGGTCTCCCCTGGCTATATCACGTTCAGTGAGGCTTTTCCTCTGTTTAAACATAGCCCCAGAGTGCATTATTTCAGCCATCCAAAGTAAGTGAATTTAAGAATATAAATAATTTTTGCAGATCATATATAAAAATTACACACATCTGGTTACTTGTACATAAAATTAATAGAGTAACCATGAATCTATAACTTCTTGACAGAAAATATTAATTTTGATTATTAAAAGCATGTTTTAAATGTTTTACTCGATCCGGTTCAAGTTTTATGTAGTAAGCACTAAAGATTTGTTTTCTCATTCCCTCTAAGGGAGGTTTTATGGAAAACATTTAAAAATAATAATTTACAAGTTTGTAAAAAAAAAAATCTTTTTCTTTCCTTTTTTTTTTTTTAATCTGGTTGACAGTTTTTTGGAAATAGGAGTGGGATCTGTGTTCATATTTATAAAGGCTTCATCCAGGCAGCCTTTCTTTATGGCAGTGACATTCCCCACGTTCCTACATGACCAGGTAGGGTTTAAAGCAATGGCATCGCCTATTGCTTTGTGCCAGAACTAATTCTCAGTGACCCCCTTCATGAACTGGTCCATGTCAGCTAAACCTGTGGAGCAGAAATGTCACGCAGCAAAACAACAGCAGCAAAATGATGAATTTTCTGCCAGGTTAGCACTCGAAATCTGGCAGCACATGGAGGAGGGCAGGGCTGCGACAGTTTTAACTTGATTGCCTGCAACTGTGTTAGAAATGCAGCCTCAGGCCCTAAGGAATTCTGTGCTTGGCAAATGTGTTTAAACATTAAAGAAAATGAAGAAATTATAAGTTTTTTTTGACAAATAATTATCTCTCCTAATTAGGCTTGTTATAAATTTGGCTTAAAATACGGTTACATCGACAATTGGACATGCAAGAGAATGGTGGAAGCTTGTTATGAAGCTCTTTTTCCATCTTTGATCTTTTATATTTTAGATTCTATGCCATTGTCCAGGAGGACAGCATCACTATTATTACTGACCATCCTTCAACTATCAAATCTGGAGTATAATTGATTGCATTTATAATGGATCTTCCATTGCAGTAGGTGCATTTTCAGCATCATACATTGGAGGCAAAAAGAAATGATAATGCTGAAGTTGTCCAGAATGTATTTATCATTACAGAGCATTTGTTCAAAACAGTCTTTTGTTGTGTATGGGGGCATTCAAATAGCTCAAGCTGTAATGAAATCTTTTCTTAGGTATTTGGAAAAACCTTTGATGGGATGGGTGGAGTCAGCTACAATGAGAAGGCCAACACAAAATTCATGGGAACTCCTACCACTTGCAGAAAGACAGATGCGCTTCTGCAGCAGATCAGACAAGGGCTCCCCTATTCCATGATGTTGCTTCGAGGAGTACAAGATATTTTGTTAAATGCTATGAGGAAGAGTATATCCATAGAAATTTTGTTTGTTGCTGCTTGAAAACGTCTGTAGGAGCCTCCTACATACAACAGATAATAGTTTTGTGTAATATTTTTTGTTAATAAAGCACATTAATATAGTTCCGCTTTACTTGATGGCATCTGTAGTATTGCTAAAGAATATAAGAACCTAAATTGTAACATGAGATTGGGATTTAAATTTTAAAACTAGATTTGATATAATTTTAGGAAACAATTTTATCACAAAAAGAAAAAAAAAATGCTACAGAAAATGTGCTTCAGTTCTTTATTTCTGGTTACTTTCCACAATCCTTCATCCTTCCTAGTAAAAAAAATAAAGCTATGCATGTGTATGGACACAATTTCTGCAAGTCCTGACAGGTGCTGGAGGTGCATAGCTTAGAGAAAAGCACATTGCACACCCAGGCCCACAAACACCTCCTGCCAGACCCGTCCTCAGCACGTTTAACCAACAGCTGAAGAACAAACCAGACCTCGTGTGTGAAGGTTTTACTCCCAGTCTCCTAAATCAGGTGCCCAAAGTGGATTTCTAAATTCTTTAATCAAAGTGTACACAGTGCTGGGAGATGAACAACGGGATTTAAAGGCCAGCACTGATAAATAATTGAGCTAGTCAGCAGAAACCAATGTTCCGGGGGAGTGTATGAGCTCCTGCTTATTTCATGATTTAGTGGCCTACTTAAAACTCTGAGTTAAGCACCCGTCCTCAGCTCATGTCTTCCTCTGTAGTAAAGTACCTAAAAGTGTTCATCCTTTTTTCTAAAATACTGAGAAAAACTGGCTAGGATAGTAAGTGAAGATCATTCTTAATTAATACTCGAGTAATTAGTGTGTTTTATAATTAGGCCTAACAGTGATCCAGCAGCCTGTTCTGGGCTCCTGTCAGCCTGCAGGATTGGGAAGCATGTCCTTCCTTCCTCATGCATCCAGCCAGCCAGAAATGTGGCGTTCTCCACCTCTCCTCTGGGAATGGTGCCACACTGCAGAGAGGAGTTCAGGATTCAGGGGCTGACAGGCAGAGAGGTCACCCATCTCTGGGAGCCCAAATTCACGCACCTGAAATGGCCTCAGACTTTTGGCATCTTAGAAGTCTGGGTATTGCTGCATCGAGACATCAAAGAAAGTTAGCTGTTTGGGGATTTTCATGCAATGAAGGAGTCAGGCAAGGAGTTTGGTGCATAAATTGAGATGCATGGATATCCCCTAAATTTCATTTTGGAAGTGGGATATTGCTCGCCTCCATTTCTGTGTCTTGCTTTGGAGCATTTTATTTCTATTGCACGGTTTCTGTCAAAGATTCAAAATGCATTATCTGGGTGAGCATCCTCCTAACAAAACAGTACAAACAATTAGATCTGCAGATGAAGATTAGGAGTGCCTCCTAAGTATGCTGCTGCTTGCTATAAAAATGTGCTTCATTTTTATCAGGTCTGTGCTGCAATTAAGGGACTGACCAGTACTAGCAGTTACATAAAACCACTATCTCACTGGAACAGTAGAAATAATGTTGCCAAGGTGATTCTGTTTTTTGTGATATTCTAAACATATGGTGAGACAAAAACACCATAATACAAAGGCTTAAATCTTGCTGGGCACAGAAGCTACGCTTCAACTCTCAGCTGAGAAACTGGGACTTTCATTACCGTGATAATTTCAGGTAAAAGGGCCAAAACTGGTTGCTTCTCCTACAGACTTTAAAATGAAAATTCTTGCACAGCCTGGAATATCTTAGTACAGCAGCAGGTTTTTATGAAGATAGTGTTAGTTAACATATTTGCATTACTCTATCCTTCAGTTTAAAAAAAAAAAATATCCAAGTTATGTTGGATTCAGATCAAATCATCCAGGCAAGCTTCCAGAGAATGGGCTGTTTCCCAAATGACAATAATTTCATTAGTATACTTCTTGCGGCTCAGCCAACATGCTAAACCATGCGCTTGCTAGTAGATGATGTTGGCTAAATATTTTGTGCTCCCATAAAAAAGGGTTTGGTAAGTGGTTTAACTCTGTTTTCACTAAGCTAAATAGGTGATTTGCCATTGACATCGATATGAAGAGAATCAAGGCATGGGCTTTATGCAACTGCACTTTATAATGCTCTCCTTTGACTGGCTGTATTTTGGGGTTACTGTCAATTTATCACCTGTCTTTGAATTAGCAGAGACTGGCCACAAATGGACACTGAATGAAGGGTAACGCAGCTCTGACGGAGTTGAAAAATTGCTTTCTTTTTCCTTCCTGGGAACACAGAAAATAGGGAAGATACTAAGGAAATATATTATGGGAGGAAGATTCACAAGGTTCTTGGCATGTTTTCACATCCCCCTGCACAGTGGGGGAGCCCTGTTTAAGTGTCTCACCTAAGCTTTGTGCCTATAATGGTCAAAAAGCTGTGCAGTGACTGCTACATAGAAAATCCATCAAAATTTGCTGTACTTCAGCTTAAAATCTTTATCCAAAATTCACCCTTTCTTTCTAAATCTACATATTCTGAAGGTAAGAACATCTGGACCTGTTCTGTCCTCATGTTTTTCTTGTTATTTTTCCTCTTCTGAGTGAAACTTGAGTGAATACTGAGCAAGACCATCACTGTTATCACTGGCACCATTTTCATTATTTCCTTAACTTCTTCATGTGGTCATTATTATTTGTATGTCTTTTTTTGGGGGGTGTGTGTGGAGGTAGTGGCTTGTGGTGTTAATAGAACATTTTAAAACAAATCCTGTCTACAGCCACATCAGGTGGCTTAGTAACTGTTTCAGGATGTTTTTTTTTTGTATGATGGGGTTTAGCTGTGCATCTGTGCATGTCTGTCTGTGCACCCCTGTCATGGTAAGCACTTCTGTGAGAACATGCAAGGGAGTTTTGGGAGGAAAAGAGCTGGTTTTCAGCATTTTATTTTCCGTGGAAAACAGCCTTTCACAAATGATCTATGTGGTTTATAATCCTTAGTTGTTTAATATCCACTGCTAAATCTGCCCTCATGTATTGTCAGATCTGGGAACAGGAAGGCAAACTGCTAATGATCTTAAGTCATAGATGCTACACCATGAGCAGTGCAATAAATCTTTCCTAAATAGTTTTATCATTTCACTCCATGCAGCAGTTCTGCACATTTTCTGATAAATTATTATAGAAAATTGGCATCCATTTGAAAATTCTGAGCGTGAATACAATTTATTAGAGCAAAACATCATAGTAATTAACAATAAATCGAAAAATGCAGAGAAAATTCAGCTTTCTCATCACCTTATCCAAGCAGACTATGATGTTATAATCCAAAAACACCCTAATACATATTTTATTCTCTTCAGTGGTGATACAAATAATTATAGGGAATCAGATCTCTTAGGACTCCCAAATTTCAGCTTCATTTTGTTGGGTCCAAAGTGTTCAATAACCTTGATTAAATGCCAGCAAGGGATCTGTGTCTAAGACATCTCATAATAAAGCTGAGTCAAATATTAGTTCTGCACAATCCTGGCTCACTTTACACCACCTTGGGGAATGTTTTCAGCTATTACTACCCGGTGATTGCAACAGCATTGCTAAGACCGCTGTCGTAGCATATTCCCAACACCGGATTCACTGGATTGTGGAGGGTGTGCCAAGGACTCTGATTCATGTGTTTTTTACAGGTGGTCTGTCAAGCTCCGTTCACACCAAGTTGATATTCTGAATGTGTCTGGTCCTAACCCATGATAGCTATTTTTTTCCCAGTCATCAAACGCAGGCTTCAAAGAGAGGAATGAAATACAGTCACGATTCCCATGAAGGATTGTCATGGTGGTGGCAGGAATGTCAAAATCTTTCTGGAGTTCCTAACACCTGTTGTTTTTTTTTTTCCACCCTCTCATTTTGTTCTTTTTTATTAAAGCTTATAAACACAGTCAAAAGCAAGCAAATTGCCATCAAGACAAATAAATGTTAGATTAAGTTTAAAATATTTTAATATTCTTCATCTTTGTCTGTAACAGTACATTGAGGTGATCTGGGAAATGTTCATAGGCACTGGAATATGATTTTTGATGCTGCTAATCTGAATGAACATTTCCCAGCATAAATTTAGCCATAAATTTAGTTCCAGCCAGCACTTGCCCTAAGCAATTCTTGGACATCATTTGATTGAAATAGTTCAAGAACTTTACCCTGTGAATAACACATGCAGCATCCCTGTTTTTATAGCTTGAAGCATTTCCTGGCATAGACATGGGACATTTGGTTCCTGCTGACCTCCATGTGCTTGACCATTGCCATGCACGCTCAGTTTATTAGTACAGAATTCAGCTCAAATTCCTATATTCTGGATCCTTCCTTCCTTAAATTCTTTCTCTGCCAGTATCTACATTTTCTCACACAGAAAACAAATGCCTTGATCCTCTAAGAAAACAAAACCACTTCAACTCACAAAGCCAAACAAAACAGCTATCTATGAGGAAGGACCAGAACTAAGGAGTCTTGCTCTCCTATAATTTTACTTTCTGGCATTATCTGATGTTGGTAACTAATTTCTTAATTTCTTGAATTATGAAAATGACTGCAGGAATTTAAAATTTTCTCACATATAGATCATTTTTAGGGCTGTTCCTCATGTGGAGTTTCTGGAGTCTATGAACAGCAAAGCTCACACTGTGGCCTGGACCTCAGCTAGAGCATTGGCAGGTTCTCTTCTCCCTGCCCACCTCTTCTGATGAATCTTTTTAGAAGTTCGTGTATCTAAGGCACTTAACTCTTTCATCAAATATGGTTAAAATTTGACAAATTGATTTATAAGTTATGAGAGCAGCAGGTAGACCAACAAGCACATAGATCTGTGCACTCATGCAGAGCTGTATCACGCAAGCCTTATTTTTGGGGGGAAATCCAGCCAATGACAACTCTTACTATTTTTACTACCTAACTTATTCAGAGTCTCTTTTTCCAAGAAAGATGACAACATTAAGGATCTCATTAACTACGTCAAAAAAAAAAAAAAAAAACACATTGCTGGTGAATTATGAGCTCCTCTTTTAGCCTACAGTACAGAAAGCAAAAACAAACAAACATAGAGAAAAACAACAACAATAACAACAACAACCTAATGAAAAAAAAAACAGCAATGAATATACCTCACCCTGCCATATATTTTCCTGTTGGGGTCCACATCTTTGACTTCTGGTTCTGGATAACATCAGTTATGAAGTTTAATGATGTAGAGTATAGTGGAGTGAACAAATTACTTCATTATGCTGTCACACTGTTAACATCCTATCACCGGTCTGTATAGAGATTTGTCATGCTTTGGGTTAACATGAGTCATTTCAGCTTTTTAGAATTACATCTATTTCTCTGGTGTCCTCCTAACAGTGATGAAATCATATGTAAAGATGCCAAAATCAGATGATGCACTAACATTTCAGTTTGAGATTAAAATTTCAGAACTTTTTTGAGATCATACACAAAGAGCAGCAGTAGTAAATTTATAAGAGTAATCTCCATCACCACTTGGATTTATATATAGCATAGCTCTGGCAACCCAAGGATTGTAAAGTGTTTTATAAACATTAATTAATCACATCTTGCCGCAACAATTCTGTGGAGCAGGCATGAATTATTAACCTTAGGTTTACACATGGGTGAACAGGCACTTTACTTTAATTTCTCCTCTCCATAGCAATATATACTTGTGTTCCAGTATATTCTGAATTATCCGATAGGCTTCAAACTACTAAATGTGTTCTCTCTCTCTCTCTCCTAAGAAACTCCCCCAGTAGTTCTTTATGCAAGGAATGTATATGCACATTTGCAACAAGATATCTGAGCTGGTAATTCCTGTAGAGCTACTGTCCCACCTGAGAAAGAAATTATCTTTCCATCACTTCTGTAGTTTAGTAATTTGTTTACTGTATCTTGCAGCTGTACATACAAGTCCTATTTCTTCTGTCATTCACAGTTTTACATTTTTGATAGAGTTTAACTGGGGTGGTGTTTGTCTATCCCTATCTGCAGACTAATTATTTAAGACAGAAATTGGTCTGTGAAATAACTGCAATGGTCGTTTTTAAGGTAGGAAGGATATAAACCATATAGAGGAAAATGAAAACAAATAATAAAATTAGGTTCACATAGTTCTTATTTGGAAAATAAAGTTTAGCAGTGTTACTGGGATGGATAGTGGACTTTCAATTCTGGGGGGTAGTTAGAAGGCTCTTAGCTTTAAAAGCCTGAGAAACTGCTCAAGACATGCTGATTCTAGCTTCTGACCTACTTCTGTCTAGGTTAGTAACCCAGAAAAAGTAAATATACTTCTTAGCATTTCCATTTTCCTACCATTTTTCAGGGGAAGGTTATTAATTTTCTTTATTAAAAAAAATAAAGTCTATCTACTAAAAGGAATCTACTTTTTCTTAATTGGCATGTTGATTTATATCAATAGTCACTTCCCCAGCTGTAGTCCCGTGCCTATGTAGTATCACTATTAGAGCAAAACTGGGCCAATTGCTTAGAGGTCAGTTTGCTGCTGTAATAGGCAAATGGTCTTCAAAATAGAAGCTTTTTGGAGATTTTGAATGCTGATGGAAAATGCAGCTCATGTTTCTGCCATCACACAAGAAGAAATAGGCTAAATGAGAGGGAAAGCCAGGAAGGGCTGGATGAAGTCATATTTGATCTGAGTCAGGATCTTGGTCAGATATGTCCCAGCTGGGGCCCATGAATGATGTCTCCAAATTTCTCCTGATTCACAAGTGCCATTTTTAATCTCAGGAAGCAACGTGTGTTCATTCACAGGATACTCAGCAAGTCCAGTGGTTGGCAGCTGTGGAGTGCTTACTACCTACATCTTCTCTTTGTGTTCAGTCAACCTAGGACATTCGTGACACGCAGATCGTTCGTTCTGCAAGTCTGACATTTCCCAGATGTGTCAGGCTAACTGTGAATGTGCAGGGCTGTTTTTCACACATGCTGTGTATATGTCCCAGATGCCTGCATATTTGGCAGCCTTACTGAAGAAATTTTTCCTCCCAGGGAAAAATCTAGCCAAACGGCAGACTCTCCATTTATGTCCAATCAGGACTTCCAGGTAGGGACAGGTCCAAAGAAACCTTGGGCATAAGGTAGTGCTGCTGAAACAAATCCCATCTCTGCTCCCTACCTGCTCCTCCTCTTCCAGAGATCTGCGCTTGACCTGACCACTCATCTGCATGATGACACTCCTGGAGCCCATCAGTCAACAGCGCTGTTTAGGAAAGGATGCTCCTCTGCTTCTTTCTCCTCTACTTCAGATTTTGCACAGACTGAATAAACTGTGTTTTTCAAATTTTACTTGATCACTAAAAGGACAGTCTTAGATAAAAGAGGAGTGTAATGAATGTCACTCTCTCCTTTGACCAGATGTGTTGTGAACTGAGATATTCTGGGACTAAGTATTAAAATGTCCTGGACAAATGAACAAGAGACACAAAACTGCGCGCAAACCCCAGGCAGATCTGCTCACACCATCCAGTAATACCAGCTCTCAGTGGGCATCAGTCATTGAAATGGTCCACAAAATCCTGACCATAGCACCTCAGGGGGGCTTATGACAATAACTGATATTTTGGGCTTCTCTCCTGCTCTTTCAAACTGACTTGGAGGTTGAAATTTAAAAGACTTTCTTTCAGTCTTGCTTACTAGAAGTTGATTTCATCTACATGTGATGTTTACAATGGTGGCTTTTTGCATGTATGGATAAAAAATCTTCTGACTTAAATGTTTATTTCCTTTGTGCTAGGTAGCTTCTATCCAAAATCCTAATGGGTCTCCACTTTGTCATTTTCTGCTACTGGATTGAATTGGAGTAATTTTCAAACCCCGATGGGATGGCTACAATGAAGAGTGCTGCCTGTTTGATTATGCCCTCTTTGGCACACACACTGTGCCAGCATTAAACAATTCTAGAAAATACGCACTATAGACCTGACATTTACTGTATCTCAGCATGCGGCTGTCTGTGGTTTCGATGGTTTTCAAACAATGGTATCTGAGCCAGATTGCATGAATAGCCTTGTGTTGTTGAACAGCCGTAATGAGGATGTCAGCTGAGAGTTTTAAATGAGCTTTCCTTAGTCATTTAAAGGATTTATGTATGTATCTGATCGTTTGTCAACTTCATATTACATGACAGGAGTGACCCATATTTTTGTATCAATGGGATATACTTGCATGTTCAAACAAGAGGGAAAGGGAAAGTAGCACAGAGTCCCAGCTAGGCTCTCCTTGAAGTTAGTGTTGCAAACAAAATAAGAAAATTACATAGGTTAACTTATGGATAAGGAAATAACTGTAACTGAAATTACTCGGTTCCCTTCCACAATTATCTAGACTTCATGCACTCTGCGCTCCACTGCTGCTGCTGTAGTAACTATAAAACAATAAAACTCCCCATGTAGCATCTAATCATATATACCACAAGCCATGCTGATGCATATTTACAAGTGCAGGAAGTGCTGAGTCTAAAATACAAGGAGCACTTTGCCTTTGGAATAGGATGTTTGTTTTGAAGTTCTTATTTATTCAGCCAAATGAGATGTTGCTGAGTGCAAAACACTCCATATAGTCACAAGCCAAAGATATGTTTGTTAAAGTTTTCACGCCATCGCGCACCTGCAGCTGGTAAAGCTGAGCCAGAGCCCAGCAATCAGAAAAATCCAGGATGAGAAATATGGAAAGGGGGGAAGCAGTGATAAGGAGATGGATAGAGGAATTTCATTTCTTGTCTTTAAGCACTTGCTTCTCTGAAGCACTGTAGCACTAAACAGGTTTCAGTCAACCCTTGTTCACTATTTGGTTAGCCACAGAGGAAGCAAAATAACCAAAAATATATTATTTACTTTTTCACTTGTGAAGGTAGTTTTAAAGCAGGTTATTTGTTCATTCTCTATACAATTTCCACAGTCAGATAGCATCTCCTTCTCTTATATAGCCCAGAAAGGATGCTACAAATTGTCTTTATTCCCCATGAGGAGAGTTTGTGAGGCTCAGATTCCAGGGTGCCATTTGAGAGTCTGCATAACTCCACAGAGAACAAGCTCAACTCCATGACTTTAGCCTCTCTTGGATGGATAGTGACTCATCTCTGAAACTCTTATTTCTGATTCTAATACCTGGGATCCCACAACAATCAGGTAAAAGGTAGGGGGGACAGTTACGGTAAAAACCCATAAGAGAATGGAAAATCAGAGAGCACCAAAAAAACACCACTGACAAATAAAATATTCCCTTTCTTTTCTTTTCTCTCTCTTGGGGGGAAGAAGCAAGGAAGAGAAGTTTTTGATAAAAAAAAAAAAAAGCTGTATTTCAGAATTTCTTTGAAGATTTCCAGAATAGGTAATCTCTGAAAAAAAAGTTTATTATTTTCCTCTCATTCTAAGAAAAAAAAAAAATCCACACTTCCCAACATGATGTTATTATCACCAGCTTCTGATGCAAAACCAAAGCACAGAGAGATTACTTTTCTAGCCCAATGTCACGGCGAGAATTTCATTCTTAGCAGACACTCTCTTAGAAAAAGATTGTAAAGACCTTCACTATGGCCAGGAGAATACATCAGAAAACCTTCTGATGGCTTTGTCCTTGTTTGTCTCTGTTTCTTGGTATAAAAAATAGGGTCAGCCTGGCATGTGGATCTTTAAAATGCCTCCAGTATATTTCTCCGCTTGCAGGTATTATGGGGTCAGGAGACTGAGGTTATATGTATCACTATTTCTGGAAAATTGCATTATCCACTTTAAATATTTTAGGAATGATCTCACTGAAATCTGAATATCATAGTGAAGTGACTTTCTTCTTAAATATTAATGAAAAAGAAAGCTGAAGGAAACAACGCTGCATAAAAATAACAAGCTATGTAAAAGGGACTCGTTATTAATGTGCACCTGTACTCCTGTGGCTGGTGTGGACATAACCTCACACTCAGTAAATGTTAAAGTAGCATCCACAGAAGCAATCTCTCCAGCAAGCAGCCTGGTTACAAGAAGACTGATTCTGTAGCCAAATCACAAATTTGGTGTTGACTGGCTTTGATCTCATTTAAAACGGGGGTTTTGTTTCATTTTTTGTAGCTAACGTTGCATTTATTATAGTGCCGTTTTTTTGGTTTTATTTTCTCCCTCCGCTCTGATGTAAACCAAGACAGAGTAGGCCCTGTAAGTAAAGCTTTCTGTGGTGTTTGGGGTTCAATATGTGGAAATTAATGAGTTGGATATAAATAAAGCACACATTAAAAATGTATTTGAGAAAAATGTGTTAATTGACTTGAAATGCTTCCTGTTCTGTGATACTCGGGAAGTACCAAACACCATTTGGAAGAGTTGTGTGGAAATGCATTTCCCATCCAATGATTTTTTTTCCTCCCTCCTCAGTCTGTCTCAGGACTCTTTCAAGAGCTGTCAAATTTGCGATGAAAAATGAGGGTGAGAGACCTGAATCTACCTACAGCAGCTAATAGCCCAACCATCACCTGCCATGTCAGAGAGCTACTTTACATTTCCATTCTGCCTTTTACAGATCAAAGCCTTGAACCTTCTGATGTGCAGTATCAACTCCCAGTATGTGCTGCAGAAGAAAGAGGTTTCTATCTCTCCCAGCTGAAATGTTCCTGGCCTGTACAAACAGTTAAATACTAATTAGAGATGAAAATTAAACTGAGCTCTCCATGTGAGATGAGGTTTGAAAATAACTTATTCTGCAGCAATCTTTGGCATTTTTTAGCTCGTTTCCATTCTGCACCCAACATTTCAAATTGGCAGACACGTTCCTGAAAAGTGCCTGGTGGTTTTCAACCCATATTTCTGACCTTTTGCATGTGCACGTGTGTGTCCGTGTGTGTTTATGAGTGAACCTCCCCCAGCCGCGTTGTCACGACTTTGATACACGTTTTGCCAATTTGACTAAGTTGCCATTACCTTTGTTGTGTTGATTCAAATGCCCAAGGTGAAGCACCCTCCTGGAGATTCAGCTTCCACGATGTTCAGGTGATGACAGCGTTCACCTCAACTCTGTCAGGCTCCAGGACAAAAAGGAAAATACAATATAGGGTGTCAGGAGGCAGGAATCAGTAGGAAAGCCCTTCAAGCATCTGTATTTTCACAGGCAAACTGAGTCATTTCTACACAATTATTTAATTTTTGCATGAGCCTTTCCACAGTCAGAGGTTAGAGAACATATTGTGTACTGAGAGGCTTTTACGAGGTCACATTTCCATCTGGTGCCATAAAAAGGCGCTTCTAATCTAACACAGGGGCTGCGACATGGAACAAACGGTGCTTTAGTGTATTTTTTATTGGGAACCAACCCTTCCCTTTTATTCTGTTGTTGTTTTCCTAGGCCTAAAAGCACCAGCAGTGGAAAAGGCAGCATCTCCCAGCACGATGGGGCTGCTAATCTTAACCTCCTTCTGTGCAAAAAATGGCTTAAACTGACTTAATTATTTAATATCCCCTTGCTGACACAGGGTAGTAAAAAGATCAGCATGCTAATGCTGCTTTCTAGCACTTTCTTTCCAAAAGCCTTTAAGAAGCTCATGAATATTTAACACCCCTCAGTCGGTGCTGGGGAGATGGTACCATTAAGGGCGAAACCAAATGCCAGTGGTTGTGTGAGCATCCCAGAGCTGCCCAAAACCTCGTAGCAAAACTTCCCTGAATGCCTCTGCCCGCACAGGTCAGCCTTTATGACCAAGCACTGAGGGTGCAGGTTTCCCTCCCCCTCTCTTTTCTCCTTTTCCCCCCCTCTTTTTTTCCCCATTGGAGAAGGGAATGGATCACACTGCGGAAGAATCAGCCCGTCACCGTGTGTATTATTTTTAAGTCTGACATCTGGTTAAAACCGTATAAATGGGCCCTTGTTAATGCATAGGAAGTGTAAAAAGTATTCAGACTTTCCAACACGGGGAAATTATGTTCACTCACCAGGGAACAGCAAAACCGGCTGATATTTTTTTCCTTTGTACATAAATAAAAAACACCTTTTTGCTTGGCATTCTGTGTAAATTTGCTAAGGTAGGAGTGGCTGTTTTTTGATACATTTATGGTTAATGCGCACAGTAATGTATGTGCTTTAAATTCCGCTTTTCTTGTCTGTTGCTTAAAATGAAATAAGCAGAATAATCCACCATATCCGTATGCTTAAGAGGATCAATGTTTGCCATAAAGTAGTAAGTAAGTGTTCACATTAGGTTCTGTAACAAAATGTCTTTTTGATGGAAAACTGTTCTTTCATGAAGCTAAGGTTTTTTTGTTGTTGAAAATACCCACTGCAGAAAAATCATAATTTTGCTAACCCTGCTTGCCGTGTTTCAAATGAAGACCCAATAATCTGACTGAAGACTGAAGAAGACATTTAATAAGATTTTGCATTGCTTTCTGGAAATGGTGGTTTTGTTGGTTCCTGTTTCCACACATGTTTTCTGGGTACTGTTGTGGGGGAGTCCATGCTTAGGGAAACACGGTGGCCGAGACACTACTGTTCCTCTCCTCACTTCTCTAAAAGGGTACAATAACGAGACCTATTATTTGATAAGGCAGCCTGGCACATAATTGTGATATAAGCATCAGGAACTCGGATGACATTAAGTCACGCAGAACACTTAAAAAAATTAAGATAGCAGCATTTCCAAAAAAATATGCCAATTCTATTATTTGTTTAAAATTAAATCCTAAATCTATTTGAAAATGAATCAACATTACTGTGAATTTCCTTATCTTTTCATTAAAATATTAAAAGGGTTTTAATCTGTTAATCCAGGTGTTAAGAAACCTGTTGTCAAAATGATAGATTGTTTTTTTTAATCTTTCTTTTCAATTCTAACTAATCTGCAAAGAGGACAGGACCCAGGTGAGTTAATTTTTTCTCAAGAAAATAGCAAAGACTGAAGTTTGCCGAAGGGCTGCTGTAAAAACAGGAAAAGACAAACTGAAAGACGAACTAATGAGGTTCCATGAAAACACTTTTCTGTCTCAGGTTTTGCTTTTAACATGCAAACAACAATATAATAATACACTGATATACATCTGATATTGTTTAATAGACAACTAATATTATAAAGAACAGTCTCCAGAGTTCAGCACGTGTGAAAGATGTCCCAAGAGCTTTAAGATAGTTTGACTGTGCGTCTTCAACCCACAAGAACAGACAGGGAGGGAAGGCAACGCTAAGCTTGCCACCAACCCCGGGTACTGGTGTGATGTGAGTCACTCAGGATCCGATGGTGTTTTCCTCCCAATCCAAGTGACTTGTGACACATGCTGTCGTGTGAAACAAGCTTCTGCCACACACACTAGAGTTATTTCAATTTCTCGGCCACGTCAGAGTGCTGAGGCCACCCTGGTGGAGGCCAGTGTTATACAGGACAGGATGGCAGCATGGTGAGGTCCCCAGGCCATGGTGCGGGAGAGCGGCAGTGGATTCTCTGCCACCCTTTAGGAAGCAACGCTCTAGCTCCTTGATTTGTCGTGTAACTCAATTTTCCACCTGCAATACTCACAGCAAAATCGAGTAGTGCGCTGAGATTAAACAAATTAAAGACTGCAAGTTGTTTAGATACAGCAGAGTATCTAAAGTTAATACCTCGTTTTTCCCTCTTTTTCCAGACAAACAAAAATAAAATGCATTAAAATAGATGTGCAACAAAATAAAAACAAGGCACAATTTTAAATCGTCTATTGTGGCCTGAAGAGCAGCTACAAAAGAATGTGATCCTGGAAGATTTTTCTTTATTTCTGACAGCCCTGTGAAGCCGGTTTCGCAATCCATATAAGCGGGACTACTGGCACTGCCTTCTAGGTCCTGGGGGATGCTTTTGATCTAACAAGGCATTGCCATTATTAGAAAGGCTGCAGTGTAACTACACCATCATTGCATTCTGTCAATTTAGTTTTGCATGAACCACTTGGCTCGTGACACTCTAAATTTAATACTGAGCTACAGATAAACTAGAAACAGAATAAATATTGTAAGAACAAAGCTGTCATAGAAACACAGTCTGAGTGTTTCGACCCCATTCAAAGGCCCTTCACTATAATTGTCTCTGACAGAAGGCTCCTGTACAGTAAGTACTTTAGTTGCCAATGACCTTAAACATGATTATCATTAGCCTTCTTGTAATACTGCCTCTCCCTTGAACTCAAATTACTGCGCTTCTCAGATGGTTTTATAAAGAGAGTTCAGTGCTGTAGTTAGCATAATTCAAGCTGTTTTAATCAATGCTGTGTCCTTTGTAAATAAAGCTGCGTTCTGAAATGCACGCCGTAATAATTACATTCATAATTTGTTATATTTATTGAAATAATTTTGACTATAGTAATTTGAATTACTGTTGCAAACAAGCTGTAAGAAAATAAGCAAGTAATAATTTATGCTGATAAATATATTAGTGCTATTCCTAAAGTTGGGCTTTGTTTAAGCCAAACATTTTAATAATTAAACCATGGTTCAGAGGCAGTAAAGCCACCTTGACTTGAAAACAAAAGTCACCCACCATCTCTAAACTTTTCTAATCTCAAAAAAAAAATAATAATAATTTAAAAAAAAAGTGCCAAAAATGCCTCCACTCATTGTACCCAAAGATGATAGCTTGCCAAAGGTGGACAACAAAAGAGCAGAAACGCCAACATCCACAGGATGGCTCCATGGAAATGCATTTCCAGCAGCAGCTGGGGCAGGTTAATTACTGTGGGGAACCTCTCACGGTATAAATTGGTGGGTAAAAGTTCTCTAGAAATAAGCCTCTTTAGACCCATATTAGCATTTATTAATTACAAGACACAGAGACATAAAAAATAATGAGAGAGAAGCAAGGGTTGCCACAAACCCAGGCTTCCAGCAGCCATCTCATACAACCCCTTCACAGCCCAACTGTCTCTTAAATAGGTTGTATTTCTTCTCTTTATTATCCCAAATAAAAGACCGTTTCCTGAATCTTATCATCTCTATTGCTAGAAACCTTCTTCTAATTTTCAGCCTAAACATATTTTTTTGTTATTCTTTATTTTCATTTTATCACTGTCCTTTTGCATAAATATTTTTTCTCTCTTCCTTATATGCTGTAGGGTACATTTTTGATTAGCCTGGGACCAAGGGCAGTGAAGACTATATTTAAGATCAGTAGGAGTTTTATTAAATTATTTCCTTAGAGAATTACTTGTTATTAATGAATTAATTAGTGCTTATTGAAAAACTAGTTTTAATCCCCCAAAAATATGACATCCAGACGTTACGCTTATGTGTTACTAGAAGGTAATTGTACAGTGTATCTGCGCAGTTTTGCTAAACAGTCATATATTGTTAATTTGATTGATTTTATACCAAAGTCATTTATAAATACTACTACTACTACTACTACTAATACTAATACTACTACTAATAATAATAATAAAACAGCAATCCCTGTCCTAACTAGTCTTGGAGAAACACCATTAATAACTCTTCTCCAGGAATACAATTCAGCTTTGAAAAAGCTAATGGGTGCCTAGGTAGCCAGCTCCTTATCCATCATGCAGTTATAATATTAATCCCTTTCTTCTCAAAAATCACTGGCATTTCCTGTGTGCACTGTATCAAATGTTTTACTGAAGTCCAAACAAAAGAGATGCAACATATTCTCTAGAGGAAAACAATCATATTTTCAGGGAAGGATACCCAGCTAGTTCAACTTGATTCAAATTTCATCTTAAATATTACAAAAAGGCTTCTTTCTACGTCCTTAGTTGTTAAATCTCAGAGGGCAAGCTACCAGCCATTTGGCCTGGTGTAAAACACAGAACTTTTTCCTTTTTCTTAGATACAGAACTGTGTATTCAGTTCAAGGCATATTCACTATCTCCACGTAAGGAACTGCATTTTCCTTATTATTTATCTTGAGAAATATATGCAAAAGATTGACCTTTTCTACAGTTAGCCCGACTTGCACACTGATTTAGTTTCTCAGACCCTACCAAGCAAGGTGCAGAGCGCTGCCGCCTCTTCCAGACGCTCCGCCCCAGCCCGGCTCCTGCCCGCCTGCTGGGGCCCAGCCCGGTGCCTGGGACCTGGGGTCTCTGCCCAGGCCAGGGGATGTGGCTGCCGCTTTCCCCTTTGCAGGCCCGACTGGCAGCAAAGCTGAGCACGTGCCCCAGGGACACACAGACGCACACGGACAGACAGGACACTGACACGGCCGGTCACACGGGCTGCCCAGCCAAGGGCTGCCTTCAGCAGCGCTTCCACA
>VXAA01002394.1:441530-506064 GCA_013399115.1 Anseranas semipalmata
GGGCCCCACTGGCTCCAGGAGCTGGCACCACAGCCTGGGGCCTACAGCCCCGGCCTGGCTCCAGCAGCTGGCACTAAATTCACTCGCACCCACACACACAGGTCTCACCAGGAGCTGGCACGTGCTCCTTCAGCACGCATAAGCACAGGAGGGAATACGAATACACCGAGAGAGAGTTAAGAAGAGATTTAATGAGAAAAAAGATATCAGAAGACAGGACAACAAGCCTTGTTTAACAAGGGTAAGTGCCGGGTCCTGCACTTGGGGCACAACAACCCCATGCAATGGTACAGGAAGGGGGATGAGNGCAGCTGAGGGAGCTGAGGTTGTTTAGCCTGGAGAAGAGGAGGCTCAAGGGTGATGTTATCGCTCTCTACAGGTACCTTAAAGGAGGCTGTAGCGAGGTGGGGATTGGTCTCTTCTCCCAGGCAGCAATTGGTAAGACAAGAGGGAATAGGCTAAAGTTGCACCAGGGGAGATTCGGGTTGGATATCAGGGAAAATTTCTTCACTGAAAGGGTTGTGAGGCATTGAAACAGGCTGCCCAGGGAGATAGTTGAGTCACCATCCCTGGAGGTCTTCAAAAAATGTGTAGATGTAGAGCTTACTGACATGGTTTAATGGTGGACTTGGTAGTGCTAGGTTAAAGATTGGACTAGATGATCTTAGTGGTCTTTTCCAACCTAACTGATTCTATGATTCTCTGACTCTAGGACAGACTGTCGTGATCAGGCACAGGGCTTAGCCAGACAAGTGTACTGACCCCCCGTGTGTGCGACCAGCCCTTCTCTACCATTTCCTACCTTTGGTCCCCCTGCTCCCCTCCCCTGCACACCCCCATGGGTTGCAGAGCTCTGCAGTTTCTGCACCCTCCCATTCTGGGCCCCCCTGGTTCGCATCTTATCAGCTGCAAAGCCTGGGTTGATCTTCCTGGAAGCGGGCCTGTAGTTTGATAGCCCATCAACTAGTGTGACTGGGAGGTTTGTATCTGGTCATTGTCTCCATTGTGCTTTGTCAGGTCTGTGTCTCAGCATTCTGATTATTGTTCCCCCTTCTTTTCATATTATCCCGATCCAGAAATCCACAAGCAGACAACCTTGCTTGAATCAACGTTCCCATCTCTTTCCTTATTAGTCTGTACAACTGACCAGACTTTTTTCCCATCACTGCCTCCCTTTCTTATTATCCCTTGTTGCATTGGAAAAGGTGCTTGATCAGACACCCTTAAACAAGCAGACACTCGCCTTCTACATACCCTTTACAGATCCCATCACTGTTAATTTTAACGGAGATTGGATGTGGTTTTGTTTTGTATTGCTTCATTTTCCTCCCTAACAAATAACTTCTAATCCACACAAGAATCAGTTCAGGGAAAGTCAATAGTCCTTGTTGATACAGGGGGTTAAACCAGAATGATACAATTTTCCTTGTTGCATCTATAACTTTTTAACCTGAGGTTTTAGTTTTTCCTGAAACCATCAAGCTTTTGCCTATCAGAATGCAGGCAGGGACACACAGTGTTAAAAAATGATGACTGATGATGACACTTCAAGTTAGACATTCAAAAACTGAATATTGAAATTGCTTTTTTTTGTTGTTGTTCTCTAAAGAACTTGCTGATAAACTTAATGGCCTTTATATAATAAATATTCTAGTGGCACAGTGTCCAGACATTATTCTCAGTGCTACAAAATTGCAAAGGTCAAAATCCATCAGCAGGATGCATGCTGTGTAAGGAGCAGGCTCACCAAACTGGTGATTGGATGGTGAGCAGCACGGAATCATTTACTGTCTTCTTTTTTCCTTCACCTTCTTCTATTCCCCTTCCTAAACTTAGAAGCAAATATGGATGAAGTATTTCCAGGCAAAATCATCCAAACTTTACTTGTGGAGGACAAACTTTGGATCTCAGACCTTTGCCACATAAGCATATGCATGAGATACTTTAATGGCAAAAGACCACATCTATCATTTACATGCACATGTATATACGGTGTGGCCTACAGAAGCATCTAATTTGCATCAAGCCAGCCAAAAGTCTGAGTGATAAAATGGCTGAGCAGTAACTCTGTTTTATTAGCCAGCTGCGCTCTTGTCCCAGGTCTCACTGAAATGACTTAATGTCTTTCTCACCGTGAAGCTGATAGGTGGTACTTATCTCCTAAAAGGAGCATCAAGGGGAATTTACTTATAATGAGGCTTGTGATGGAAACAAAAAAATTACCAATAGCTATAAAACAGCAGGCACTGAAATTTATGATGTCTGGACTCATAATTTCACTGACTTCCCCTCAGGGAAAGTTCCTTCCCTCACTGCCACCTTATCAGGGTCTCCTGGTTTTACTCCCTAAAGTAACAGAGGAGTCACAACTTCTCTCAACAGTGCAAGAGTCTATACCAAAGTTCTGCATTTATGAAAAAAACAACAAATAAACAAACAAACGAAAGTCTTACCAGAGCAGGAAATGCTGCAATCTTTCATTGCGTCTTCCTCAGATGGAAGAATACCACAAAGTAGACAAAGCCTCAGCTGTGGTCATCAGTTGTGGTCCTCATATTCTAGTTCAATACATTCCCAGCAGTGATTTAGGGTCACACAGCTTAACTAAAAGCAAGGAAGAGAAAATCATGAAGAAAAAAAAAGGTAATATACATATCCTTTCTGATATAAGATGGTGCAAAACTCTTCTACATACAGGTGGAGCACAAAATGCCTTGGATGAAAACAGCAGGCTCTTCTGCCTTCTAATCTTTGGAGCAATAGAGACTTGAGGTTCTAG
Source organism: Anseranas semipalmata (assembly GCA_013399115.1). NCBI lineage: Eukaryota > Metazoa > Chordata > Aves > Anseriformes > Anseranatidae > Anseranas > Anseranas semipalmata. The sequence goes on from VXAA01002394.1 coordinate 444,310, forward strand.
TACAAGACCTCGTTTCCCTATTCCACCCTCAGGTCATGCAGTTAATTACACCCTCATTGTTGCCTCATCTGTATACATCAAAATGTAAATGTAGGGTTGTCACACTTTCAGATTTTAATACCATTCTTACTACCCTGTCAGTGTATTTTTATAAGACCAAGGCACCCTTTCCTATCTAGCCTTTAAATGCACAATGACACATGGAGAAGTTTCTCAAGAATCTCTAATTAAATGAAGCAGATCAGAGGAAACAAGAGTTTTTAGTCCTGTTGTTACGATCAGTAACACTTTTAACCTTGACGACATTGTTTTAACCCAACACGAGAAAAGCTTTGTAAATTGTCTCTCTGACAGTTGCAGGAAACCCCAGGAGCTAACAAGAGAGAAAAAAGTGCCAGAAGGAAACCACATAGCAAATGTGCCATAGCTCAACATGGCAAGACAATGAAAGAGTCTGGCAATTCTAAAACAAAGGAAAAGTGTATTTGGGGAAACACACGGGTGCGTAAAGGAAAGTGAACAGAGGGGCCCATCCATGCAAAAATTTGCATTACTTGACTGCAACCTTCTTGCAAGTTATGGGGAGTGCCTTCAACTAGTACCTTTGAAATTATACAATGCACAATTTTAGAAAATCTGTTATTATGGTTATTATGGTGATGATCATTACAAGTGATGTTGCATAAACTGTGAAAAAAGAGAGAGCAATCCGCCCCAAAAGTTTAAATGCCAGCCAGTGAGCAAAAAAGACACCTCTGGTGGGCCTTGCTCAAGACTGCTCAAGACAGTTGTAGTGGCAGGCTCAGCATGCAGCAGTTGAAATCTTCTGTTCTCCACATCAGGGTGGGTTTTAAGATGGTTTCAGGAAGGTTAATGAAGTGTGTCAGCAAATATTCGTTACATTGATCTTTTCCTAAGTGTGCAAGGCAGCATAAGAAATAAAATAATAATAAAAAAATTGCTTATTTAAAACATTCAAGAGCACAAATGTACCATGGAAAGGAAAATTTTGTTAAAAGCTGAAATGATTTCCTTGTTATTTTCTCTCTAGGAGCACACTTCTTCGAAAATATGCTACATTTATCAGAAAAACTGTGAACGTAACATGTATATTCTAGCTCTCTTGAACTAATCCTCTCACTGGGAAGGTTACCCAAGTTCACTTTTGATATTTGGAGTTCTTGGGAATGTCAGTTCCTCACTATTTTCCAATTTTCTTGTCAGGTCCTTGAATCTATGAAAAAAAAAACAGTGTTTCTTATGTTCCTAAGGTAGCCCCAGGAGGCTGTTGGGCAATGTTCGCTCTAAGGGCACATTGCTGGCTCCTGTTCAACTTGTTGCCCACTTGGACCCCCAAGTCCTTTTCCACAAAGGAAAGTCATCCCAGGTGCAGGAGTTGGTGATTCCCTTTGCTGAACTTCCCAAAATTCCCGCGGGTCCATTTCTGTAGCCCATTAAAGCCTCTCTGAAACCATCTAGTGTATCAGGCACTCCTCCCAGCTTTCTATCTGCACTGCACCACCGTAACAATGCAATTCATCCCTGGAAGAATCCTTCAGCCACCCAGAAGAGTCAGGCCTTGCATTTTTGGAATGACAGTTTTTTAGCCTGCTTTCCTAAAGGAAAAGAGTTCCCACAGTCACGCTCTCATTCTGCCTGTCCAGCTGTCAGTAAATTTAAGTTCCTCTAATAACCTTTAATCTTCTTGTCAGATTCAATGAAATTTAAAAGAAAGGCTGAATTTTGAAAGATATCAAGGTCCTACACATCTGGGTGAAGGAGGGAAAATTTTGAATACTACTGTTGAAGGTAGAAAAAACTCAGCTCTTATCTGTTTAAATTTGGATGCTTATAGCAGCTGGTCAATCAACAAATGTATATTTGTAGATTGCCTACAGTATGTTCCAACTCTTTCCCAGGTGTATGCCAGAAATATAGAGCCAGAGGAGAGGGGAGGAGTTTAGGCACCGCGAAGAGAAAGCTAGACAGAATTTTGTACAAAGGCATTGACACAGAGCCAAGGGAGGCTGGGAAAGAAATGTGCATAACGAACTAGAAGATCTGGGGACACGAGAGGAACCTGATGCTAGTCACTTAAGAAAAAGTTTAGCGGTATTGAGGAAACTGCTCTGACAGGAGAATCTCTGGATGCAGTGGAAGGACTGGGGGTTATTGCCATAAAAGTAGCAAAGGAGACAAAGGACACAAATGCATTAGTTTCGTTAGTTCCATTCTTCACAGACCAACTTTTTCCTATTGAGGCGCTTATTTAATAATAAGCATTTCTGCATCTGTTTCCCAAGTCCTTCTTTCCTGTAAATCTGTCAAAGGATGGCATAAATATATACTTTAATGTGATGGCAGTGAAGGGAAAATGTAGAGGTATGGAAAACAAAAGAGAAAAATTAACAAGTTGAAAATATGTGAGAAATTGTTAACGCTCACCGTAGATGTAAAGGTGTCGTATAAATGAGAGTAATGATTTTGTTTTAGTGGGAAAAGCCACTGAACAAAAAAGTTTATCGCTGTACCTTTGACTTCAATCCATCTGCGTTATTTCATGCGTCAAGAATTTGTCCTTGTGTTAAGTATAACTGCCGAGCTGAAGCATTTTATTTGTGAATACATACTTTGTATTGGATTTTTACAGTCATAATTGCAAATAAGACAATTAAACATGGTGATCTTTTGGTGGGGAGATTGTGTTAGTGCAGTATTAAATGCAGGAGATAGTTTTATCAAGATGGCCACAGAACTGTATGTGATAGATGGAGAAAAATAATGCCACTGCCGACCAGGATGTATCATTTGCTTCTGCACTGAAAGGGCAAAGCTATCAGAGGTAGATTAATGCTGCTGTGTCCTCTGCTAGAGCCCCAAATGCTATGTATCAGCTGAAGAGAGCTCGGGAGCATTTGGCTTTGGTAACTTCTTTTATGTATTTTTTTTTTCTCCAAAGCACTCTTTTCACCTGTTGGGAGGTACCACAGAGGCTGGTCACACCAGCTTTTGCCTGTTGGGATCCCCCAGGTGAGGGACAGTGGCAGTCACAAAAAGACCATTTTCCTGTCCCTTTTGTGCTGGCTGTGGATCATTGTGGCAGCGCGGTGCTACACAGACATGGCTCGTACAAGGGTGCGATCAGCATCGTCATCGCGTTCTGGTATCTGGTACTTGGTCGCTCCTGCGATTTATTCTATCACATCCCTCCCAGACACACAGCAATGCGCATTGCTTGTCTTTTCTGCTCTTCAGTGTTTTTCTCTTGCTAGGAAATGAGAAGGTTTCTGTCTGTGTCCAGTCCAAAATTTGACCTGTGACCCTTGACCCTTGACCCAGTCTTTTTTTGATGAGCAAAATGTGCCTACTGATTGTCTCTGTAGACATCCTCCTTTTTAGAGCTCAGCCATCTCCTCCCTCCTTCTACCCTCACCTCAAATGCAGTACAGTACCCTTTACATAGCTCTTGCTGATTGAACATCCACTTTTTTTTCTTACTTCTTTTACCCATTATACAAGTAGCGGTGTGGGCTGCATCAAAGCGAACTCGTTTCCTGAGAGCTGATCAAACTCTTAATGACACACAGAACACAATGCTTTCCTAATGTTTCTTTCCTCTGCACCTAAGTTTTTTATTCCTTTCAATTCTCTGATGCCCTTCTCTTGTCTCTTTCTATCCAGTTCTCTGTTTACAAGATCTGCAGCATCTTTTATCTCTTTGCCACCTCTTTTTCAGCTTCTCTCTTCCTGTGGAAATCTCACTGGCATGGCTTCTTTGTCTTTTTGAGGCATTGATATGATTTTTTTTTTCCTAAGTCAGCTGTATATCCATTTTTTAGCACATTTTTCTTCACAATTTACAAGCATCTTTTCCTCTGGGCTGTATGTGGTGCCAGTACAGCTGAACTATCCTCTCTGATATACTCTTTATATATATATATTTATATTGATTTGTGTCTTCATTTCATGATTTCTCACTTATCTTTATTCCACTGGCAATTTTACTTAATAGATCAAAAATGCATGGGCAAATCAGCCATATATTTCCACTCTGACATGAGTCTGGATTGCCAACCATCTGGCTTAGCTTACAGAGGAAAGAAATCTTTTTCTCTTTTTTCAATTCAGCTTGTATGCCTGACAGAGCTAGCTGCTAGTCCAATCCAATTTCACCTCCATTGCAAACCCTTGTTTTGCAAAAGATGAAAAACATATCCCGTAAATCTTCAGTAACTGCAGAGCAGGTTTGAAGGATTTGAAGGATCTTATCTTTTGGAAGCGATCAGCAGCCGGCGGTTCTTGCAAGCCACTCTCCTGGAGGCATTGCAACAAACGCTCCTCTGTTCCCACTATCAGGTGTGCATGTGAGCTAAACAGCAAACCTCTGACTTGAATGTGCAAAAAGTTATTCCCATATCTTATATCTATCTTCGTCCAAGTTTGAGTAGCTGAAGAACTAAATCCATACAAAATTAACAGACGCGGTTTCAATCGATAATCACATGGAGGAAAATCATGCTCATTAATCATGTCATGAATCACAGACAATTGCCACTTTGCAATTAGGGCTGTTCTGTACTGGGGGGTCAGTGCAGGCAGTGAGGAGTTCCTGGTGCTGCAGGTTGAGTGAGCAAATTATGCATGTTTATTTATGTGGCACATAACACATATATGCTAATATGCAGCTTTGTTTTTAATCTCTGTGGCTAGGGTCAAAGTAAGGTTCATTTGTAGCAAATGGACTCCTGACAGTCAGGCTGCTTCTTGGGTGCTGATCCTTGAATCTTTTGCTCATTTTCAGTACCGATGGTTGCCAACCACTTGTTTACCAAATCCAAAGGAATTTAACTACTTTGTACATCTGGTTAAGAAAGAGTTTTAGCAAGGAGAAAAGAAATTTTCTATTTCACTTCCCTCTATGAAAAATCTCAAAAAGTCAGGGGAAAAATAACTTCTTTCTAACCATAGCCATTGTCTAAGACAAGGCGCAGAAGTTGTAGCTGACCCTGTGCTTTCATCTAGGACCTTTAACTTATCATAGCCAGTTATGCAGATTTAAAAGAGGCTGGGAAGATTTTCATCCACTTACAATTTTACCCATGAAATCCTGGCTGGGGATATTCATCCCTGAAATTATTTGTCAGTTTAAAAATTAGTGTAAAAGTGTTCATTCTATAATTTCTATAGACTCTTATTGGCTTAATTTAAAAAAAAATAAAAAAGAAAACTATTAGTTGATTCTTTTCAGAGTAGTTTGCACTTAGCTGTCAAAATGTCTTAAAAAAATAAAGAGAGATAAATTGCTTCTCTGTGAAATCCCTGTCTGCCATGCACTCTACTCTGCATAAACCAAGATGACTCGTTCAGTCTCGTCTCTTCTCTCAAGGCCAGCGAGGATCTATTTCTCCTGCTGACTTAAGTACAATAAGAAAGTTTTGATACCGCTTTGCCTGGCCTACTCAGCAACCACATAGCACAGTGCTGCCCTCTGCTCTATCAGAATATGCTGTTTTTATAAACCCTTGGTCTCTGCTGCCAAACTGAGTGCAGCGTGCTGTGTTATTGATTCCAGCCAAGTACACGGTTCGTCTCTGCAGCTCGCTCACCAGCACCTTGTCCTCCAGTTTGGGTTCAGCGGCACGGCGGTGCCTCGGTCTGTCTTGCCGCTTTGCATGCAGCCGTGCTTTCTGGCTGACGCTTGTCGCCCCAAACCCCTGCCACGGGAAACCAGCCTCCCCCAGTCCCCCACGTCCCCGGTCACAGATTTCTCGTCTGAATGGAAACCTCCCTGCAAAAGCTCCGGGTTTGGCGTGCTGGCTGTCTGAACGTCATTTCCACTCACTTGCTGTGCTTTACTGGGGATGATGAATGATTCCTACTTTATGCACCCAAAGATGACTTGTCTGAGCAAAACAAACAGGAGCAGTAATAAACACAGCAGGGTGGTCACGTCTGCGTTTGAATGTAGGCTCTGATTTCCTGGGAAGTCTTTGCAAGTACAATAAAAGGACAAGCCCTGTTCCTTACCATTTGCATTCTAAATCTAGTGCTGGAGACACAGCAAACATGGAGGGGAAAAAAAAAAAAAAAAGAGAAGACAGGGTAAAGCATGAGAAAACAAAAAATAATGAAAATATCTCTATTGGTACCCCTATATTACTGGAACTAACTTTGGTTGGCAGGTCACTTTGTGATGAGCTGCAAAAGCACAGGATTTGGGGCAGGGAAGCAAGGAGAGGAGTTACTTGTGCCTCTCCTTGGGTCAGGTTCAACTCTGCTAAACATATACATCTTAAACTGATGGAAGCTGTTTGTGTGAGCTTCTGTTTACAGCTAATATACTCACCAGGTCCGTCTGCGGGCTACCAGTCTTGATTCCGAAACAGGTGCTTTGGTTCTGTCTGTAGTCAGCCACATTGCCAATTTTGTTGATTTTTAGAGGGAAATTTTAAAATTTTAAATTTCCTTGAGGTGAATCTCACTTTTTTTTACAGAGTCTCCCTGGTGAATTCCTCGGGAACCCTCGTTGGAAGAGCTTGAGCAATGCTTTCTAAATAATAGTGTATGCTGGCATTAGTTTTAACCATTTTTTCAACTTTTTTCCCCTCTATTTGTAAAAGACCTTAGGGAAGTAAAAATGCTTAGAACTAAGATTAAAAGTTTGTCCCCGACTCCCAAAACGTAACCAAGAACAAGTGCCCCCCCTTCTTTCCCACATGGCACAGGAGCACTGTCGAAAGTTCTCATTATCTAATCCGAAACCAACAGAAAAGATCTTGTCGCCGCCCAAGCTAATGGAAATACTGCTTTGCAGCTATATATAAAGATCTGGGCCCCCAGTCACTAGCATTTATAGTAGGTTTATTGGCTAGTAAAAAGAGCCTGAGGATTTTGTTCCTTCCCGCATCCATAGGCCCTCTGCATTTTCGCAAAGTTATTGGGGCATTAGGTTTAATTGCACATACAGCTTAATCACTCGGAGCCTCCCTGCCCGGAGCGCGTGCTGTGCGCTCGCGGTTTGATGCAGCTGTAACTGCACAGCTTTGCAGCTCGTCGCTGCTGCTGATCAGGGATGAGTGCTCCTTGCTGCTGAGAGAGGCAATTCTCACACCTCCTTCCATCCCAGTCCCGGCAAATCTGCTCTTAGGATCTTTATTTGAGTGATGACTCTCTGGGTGGGATGTTCTTATTTTTCCTACCGATACTCACATTTCTTATGCTGAACATATGGCCAACGTACATCAGGTCACCTCAGCCAAGACATTTACCAAACAGCAAATAAGAGTAGTTGCACCTGAGCTTGTTTCTGGCCCAGGGAAAGCACTAAGTCTCTTTAAAAAATCTTTTGTCGTATCATGAGGATATCTGTCTGTGGAAGAGAAGAGTGCAATTGAACCTGGAAAGCTCTTGCTGGACTTGCTGAATTGGAGCTAGGCAGGGATAATTTTTCACCCCAAACTATAATTAGAAAGGTGTCCATATTGCTCTCTTTTTAAAGAAACAGAGGAAAAATGTGGAAAAAGCAGAAGAATAGAAAATCTGGCAGACATAAAACATGTTCATAACTTGCACAGTTACGCAGAGCATTCATAAAGTCGTACAATACAATTGCAAAGGCATTTATTAAGCCATGTTTCCCACTGTGCCTTCAAACCATATTCAGTTCTTTCACTAGGATGACAGACATCAGTGGAGGAGTAGAGGCTCAGCATTAATGCAGGGAAACTTAGTTCTCTTACAAATGCAGGAGACATTTAACAGATACTGCTAGAGCAGAGTTTAACGTTTTCAAGTATATTTTTCTCTTGCTTTTTCTGCTTCCCCCTTTCTCCTGCACGTATTCTGCATTGCTACCGATCTTTCCAATCACGAGAAAATATGACATCCGAGCCAGGAAAACCCAGTGTCTGCATTAATTTATTCTTCTCTCTGCATGGGAATTAAGCCAAGCTGAAGGGTTTCCAAAAGCCTCTCTCCCTCCCTTTCTTGTTTCTTCCTTGTTTCTCCCAGACAGTGAGTTTACAGAAACGGCTCAAAAAGCAATGGCTGAAAGGTTCCCAGAGCTGAACCTATTACTGCCAACTGATCGTATTCACCTGAACAGAAGCTATAACACTGATATATGGTGTCAGCAATAAATATGTTAAGAACAAAAACGGGTTGAAGAAAAAGGTTTAACACGGCTTGAAATTTTTTTGCCATCTGTCCACTGTGATAAGGTCATGTCCCTTAGAGAGGGTTGGCTCCACATTACAAGGGCTGTGATTAACATTAAATGAACAATTTGAGACTGTGGTTGCTGCATACTTGTGATTATAGGGATTTAAAATCGTTCAAGTAAATCCTATGTACATCCAAAATATATTTATGTTATGGATCAGCGCAGTTCAAAATATGCCTAAACTTTATCCTAATTATACAATTAATTCCCAAGTCCCAAATATTAGAACTGACTTGCAATTAAATATATTTTTTTTCTTCAGAGTTGCATGTTTTGATCCCATCATTGCCAAAAACCTTCCTGTCCTGGAGGATATTTAACCAAGATTTTGCTTACCACTAACATGACAAAAATGTCCAAATATCATTCTTTGCAATTAAAATCATGAAAACTCTTTTTAACCTTCAAGTTTCGAACTGAATTTGGAATAAATGAAATGACCATATTCATGGTCATCACAGAATGTTTTACTACTTAAAAAAACAAACAAAAAAACAAATTTGTGAACTCCTTGGAAGGCTCTAAATATTTATTCATTAGAAAAGTTTAAGTTGAAATTTCTCAGGCATCAGAAGTAAAAGAAATGAATGAGTTTATCTTTTCAAGAAGGCAATATTCAGGAACGCTAACATCTGGCCTTTTAGTTTTGAACTCTCGTACATACATTTATTCAGTTCTGTAAGCTAGTTGTGATAAGGGAGTTTAGACGGGCATAGGGCAGTGTCTCAAGAAAGGGAGTCTGATGTGTTTAAACACAGCACCTGCTCTCAATGAAGTGAGGCAATTTGCCACGTAACTGCGCTGAGCAGTTGCACAACGCTGGGTTTTTGAGCAGCACACTGTTGCTATCTGCACACCCAGCTTCCTGACCTGTGTACCCACTCCTAGTCCTCTCCTGTGCAAATGATACATGCTTCATTTTATATGAATATATATCCCCATGTCCCATAGATCCCCATCTCCCCATATGACCATCTTTTACATTAATTAATCTCTCATGGTTGTCTAATATGAAGGAGTTGAGGCTTCCAACAGATGTAAGGTCAGTGTAGGTCCATGGCATTCTGTGTGGGGTTTGGTGCTCAAGTTTGCACCTGGAATTCATCCTGTACAGCTCTCTGCACCCTACAGTTTATGTTATGCATATGTTTTAAAGCCCAGTGACACACAAGCTTTCATTTTGTTTGTCAAGCTTGGTCCATTCTTAAGAAATTCTTACCTTCTGGGTCATTAATGTCTTGCCCGGTAAAGACGAGTAAAGTTGCAAAAGTTTGTGCACTTTGTCGATGGTCATCATAGATATGATCTTGGGAGCTTTAGGAAATCACAGCTTTGTTCTTCTCTCCGATCAAATGTACCATAAAGGGAGATTTATCTGGATGCTAATGATGTGCTTTATGAGAGAGACCAGAGAAAGCAAGTTGCTCATTCAGTGAGACGTTATCACTACTGCCATTCTGACACCTTCGATAAAAACAGCAGCAGCATCACTATAAAATCTTCTTCAAAATCGTCAAGTTTATATCAGCAGTTAGCAGGAGAGAGCCATAGACATTCATCTTGCAGGACCTTGCTGGCACTTCTGATTTCTTCTGAAAGGTTTTAATTGAGGTCATCAGGTGCCATGAAATTTAGCATAAATACTGTTTAGGAGAATTCAGCTCTGCTTAAGAATTACACAGTTAGCAGAATTGACTGGGGCCCTTTTGGCCCTGCCAGACCTTTGGTTCATTCAGGGGCTTAGCAAAGTTAGACACAATAATGTTGCTCTGTAATTGATGGCAAACTCTGCTTCATCCTAAATCAGCTCATCGGTTAAATGTGACTCCTGTAATCTTGAGGTAGGGCTGCCTGGTTTGTAAGGCTTGGGTTTGTGAGTCTGACATTTCTCTCTGCCACTATGTCTGCAGCTTTAGATAAGCCCCTGAACCTCGTCCTGTCGCAGTTCCCCCAAACCGTTAAACAGGAATAATCATGCTTCACTTGCTCATTGATATCGTGTTGTTTTTAGTGAATATCACTTACTGCAATTATTTTCAGTATGTAGAACAGGTTTGTAGTGATGGCACATAGGAGGGATGGTACGGACAGGATGAGCACTGTTCCTAAGGGCTGTCACTCCCAGACTGTGAAAAATAGAGCAGTGTTCACTGTTTGAGAGACTTCCAAGTGAATAAAGGTTGAACAGGAGACAGCTGCACTCAGAAGTACAGTCTTCGATGATTTTTGTTCCCAGGTGCTAGGTGAAGTGTTAGGTCTCTGATCATGACTGCTGGAGCAATACACTTGAGCAGCCAGATCTCCGGTAATGAGTGAACTCTCATTTTAGCAGAGCTTGAAACTTCCTATAACTTTTCCGTGTTTTAAGTCAACTTTTGGAGCCTGAAAGCTGGTTGAGTTGTGACATAGAAGTAGAAGATATTGTAGGATAAAACACCTATTCTTAAGGCAGTTTGTTTCTTTATCCTAAATTGGGGTCATCTTCACTGAAGTGAACATATTAATAAAATATTCCCCAAATCATAAACTCCTCCAAAGCATCTTGCTAAACTGTATTATTCTAGCAGTCTAGCAGCAAATCCTTGATACACTGAGTCATAAAACTGATTATGCCTGCAAATGATTGTGGGAGATACTCCTGTAATTCCCTGGGCTGGGAAGGGGAGGGATTCTCTCTGAAGCTAAGAAATTCTCATCTACAATAAAATATCTCATGCATCAAGGAAACCAGCCTTTATTCTTGTATGGGACGTTGATAGGGACTAGACTACAACCATGTAACTGTTAACTTTGGAGGACTTTGGAGCATGAATTGAGAAACAAGAGCTTCAACTCTGTTTTTAATAAACTATCTGGGCATCATCCCGATTTTCCAAAATTACCATCTATTCGGGGGAAACTGAAAATGTAACCCAGCTTTATGAACCTCAAAAGTCTGGCAATTCAGTTCAGTTCACAACAATTACAACAGACCATTAACTTCTCTAAACTGGAGGACTGAAAACAGCAAAGAAAGATTGAAGCTGCATTTTCTGCAGCACAGCTAAGTAGAAACATCACAGAAATCACAGTGGTTTTCACACCATGCTAGCAATTTCAAAAGTCACAGAATGGAGAGGAGTGTTGAAGTATTACAGCCGTGCAGTTTATTTTATTTTAAAAATACAGTTTTCTTAGAATTTCATTCCAGGTTAATGTCAAGTTGGATATATTTTGCCACTTCCTTTCCCCCTCTCTCACTGTAAGCAAAATCCCAAATCGTGTGTTCCACATAAGTAATATTTGAGCTGCTGGTTCACTGAGCAAAGACTGTCCATTCACAGAAGGCACTGATGGTATATGGGATGTACGTCTCCCTGTGTCCTAACCTGTCTACTGGTTTTCCACTTCTGAACACAACTCTTTTGCGTGAACAGGAGAATTGTCTGCTGCATCAGAAATCTGATGGCTCTGATGCTCGCAGCTCTACAGAAAACCCAATTCCTCTTTAGTCCTGGATGGAGAGCGTGGTTCCCATTGCTCTACAGCTGCTGGTGGACTGTCCAAGCTTACCCAGCCTCAGACAAGTTTTAGCATCTTGACAAGGAATATTATCACAAGGTTTGTTTTCTAAGCACATTTGTGGAGTTTCATGAGGAATCCATCACCTGCTGTGTTCCAATAAGCCTATTGTAAGGAACTCTGATTTAACTTTTTGTTTCCTTTCTAAATTTTCCAAAGAATATGGATTCTAGTACATAACGAGATCAGATTTTATTTTATGAAGACTCATAGTCCAATCTCACAAACTTGCCAAGAGACAGAATGAAAAAGGTCTCGCAAAAGGTGAAAACCAGCATGAAATCCAGATAAATATTTTCTGACCGGCTGGTGTAGTTCAGTTCAGCACAAAGCAAAGGAGCTGCTAAGCTGTGTGAATCTACAGATCAGGCTTTGGAAAGTTACAGAGTTTTGAAGGCTCCCACAGTAACCAAACCAGAATGGAGGCTATTACACTATCTGCCCTCCGGCACAAAGGTGTCCTGACCTTACAAGCCCTGTATGTGATAACAGTGAGGAACACTGGGGGGGTTGTTGGCAGTGTTAGGTGCAGTCTTAAAACGAGGTGCAGATGTAAAGCTCTGCTTTGGAGGTTGCCCTCTAAGGCGTCGCTCATTTTTTGTTCAAACTCTAGTTCTTAAATTTCTTCACTCTAAAGTTTTGAAAAATTTCCTCTGTCTTTTTGAACTGCGGAAGAAGTGAAAATATTCTTTCTCCTGCAAAAAGAGATACAGGAAAGGCCTGACTCCCACCATGAGCTTGTAAGGATACCTGAAACAAGATTCTTGTGACTTAACAGCTTTACACTAAAGGTCCGGTCTCAAGTTAATAACCACAGATTGACAAATTTCTTTCACTACATATATATATATATATTTTATTTCAGAATTCCTTTTCATATTAAATTGAATTGAAATTGAAACAAAAAATCTAATGTATCTTACAACAATATATCTTTTAGTATTTCCACGGTGATTTACCCATCCTCCCTCATTATTTACACAGGAATATTTACTCACAGAAAATCTGGTTGAAAACTTCTTCAAACTCTGCTTAGCTCCACAAAATTATCAAGGCATTGGTAAAAGAAGTGTAAAAATACACAAACACTCACAAACATCACTGAATACATAAGTATACGTATATGTATATATATGTATATTATATGCATATGTATATATGTGTATCCTAGACGCCTTTGAAAAAGGATACCTCTGGCAGGGCTTGGCTTGCCTTCATTCCAGTGCTATCAGACATACTAAACTGACTCAAACCTATCTTCCATACAGCCCTGGACAAAGCTCTCTCAGCTCCTAGGAAATCTTCCCCCAGCTTTGAGCAGACTGTGAATTTGGGGCATTGAAATATGTAGGAGTGGGAGCGCTGCTGGTGTGGGTACTCCTGCTGTACGCCAGGTCTGGAAAGAGTCCTGCAGAGGCAGGGTTTTGGAGAGAGAAGCCATCACTACAAGAGCTGTAAATGAAGTTTATTTGCCCAGATCCAAGCACTCACGGAAGACTGGAGCCTTCTTCTGGAACAAATAGCAAATTTATACAGAATTGCCACCTATCAACAAGATGCCAATAAGCTGAACAGGAATATATCACTGCACATCAAAATAAAAGTAAATACAATTCAATATGCCGTATATCAGAAGAGATAATTACACATACCCCAAGGCAAGCAGAATTTAGCAAAAAGACTGTTTGATACTATTCATAGCATTGCTTGGTGAGCTGTGTGAAATAGCCATAAATCCTCTGTTTTTCTGGCAGGTGGAAATAAAGCCAAAACGATGCATCTGTTAGCCTCAAAATACGTCCAGTGGTATTCAGCAAAACTGTGAGATAATGACCCCAAATTCTATATTCACAGGGGAAATTCACTGTGCTCTGTGCTTAGTTTTCAATGCTTAGTTATGTAGGCTTCCTTGTGCTACGCACAGCTATTGTTAGCCTGACATGATGAATTGCCTCTTCAGGTCTCAGCAAGGATAATTATTCTCCGAGCTACTCACACAACCGCCCTCATCGCACACAGGGAGAATGCCAAAGTCAGGAGAGCTTGACAAAAAAAAAAAGAAAAAAGAGAGAGAAAGAAGGGAGAAAAAAAAGTAACAGAAACTCCTGCCTGCTTAGGCTCAACAGGTGACTGAAGTCAAACTGAGCAGATAAACTCTTCCTTAAAGAGGTGCAGACACGTTCCTGTTGGTAGGACACAAAACCTCCTGTGCCAGCGGAGATGCATTTCCCAGCCACCACAAATGCCACGTGTGCTGGGAAGTCAGCCTTTTGCATCTCAGTGGGGTCCATGATGGTTGCAATAAAAAGGATAACTTGCGCTTGCTGGGCCTCTTGATTTCAAACGAAATCACTTCCTTCAGTCAAGCCAGCTAACAGGCAGTGCTGGTGCTCACAGCATGGAGGTGACAAACTCAGAGCCAGACTAAGAGAAGAAGTGAAAAGGAGAAAAGCCAGCATGGGCAGGGCGAGATAACACCACTGTTATTGATTTTTTTGTGTGGAAACTCTTCAGGTGCTGTGATAGGACGGTCGTGTAAAGCCAATACACAGATAGACAGACAGATGTGTTAGAGCAGATTGAATTTTCACTTTTATTTTCCTTAAATGTATCAATAGCTTTAAGGGCTTGAAAAATACCTAAAAACTCTCCAGTTAAGCAGCTTCCGACTTTCTGAGGCCTGATGTGTGCCAAGCATCACTGTTCAGCTCACTTCCATTAGTATCTGTACGACAGTCCTCTGAGGACCTCTGGCACTGGAGCTGGCCCCATTTTCAAAATACCATTTTATCAGTGTAAAGAAGCTCAGCCTGAGGACCTATATAAACATGACATGGACAAGAAAAAGTGTAGAAGTAATGATAGATTTTATCACCTTCATCAGGGGCAAAGAGGCATAGGAAGGCTAAATGATTTTCCCAGGCTGAAGAAGAGTTGAGACCCAAACACAGCAATGTCCTCCCTCTGAACCTCTGGGGTTCATGCAATGCTTTAATAAGATGGATGGACACACTGGAGATTTGGAAGACACAAGTAGGCTTGTGAAAGGATTAAGCTGATTACTTTTGTTACTTTGCTGTAACTGAGGCAGAGTTGGCTGTCTGGAACCTTTGAGATTCGCAGCTAAGAGGGTTATAAACCTGCTCCCTTTTAGGGGGTAATTGAAGAAACAGGATCAGTCAATAGGAATTTATCAGCTGAAATCTTACTTTGCAGACTAAATGAGTTGCAGACAGATCTCTTTAGAAACCTACACGAATCTCTGATCTTCAGAACATTTTAAATTAAAAAAAAAAAAAAAAGCAAAAGCCCTACGCTTGTCCCTTCTCACTACTTCACTACTTCACTCATAGCCTCCTCATACGCATTATTTTGCAGGAGTCCTTTGTGTTTTCCTTCATTTGCTTCAATTTTTGAGGAGTCTGTGTTCCCAGTACTCATACAGCAGCAGTATCATGATTTCTTGGAATAAATATAATGCAAGCCGTTGCTGTGCTTTTTTGCTGCATGCAATATGAAACCGAAACATATGCAACACATCTAAAATGGCTAATTCTTTTGTCAGGAGCTGCAGAAGATAATGATGCAAAAGAAATAGTGGGTCATTGCTCTGGCCCACATGTTTATGCTACGAAAAAAATTCATAGCGACAATTTTAGCAGAGCCAGGTCTCCAGTAACTGCCTTTTAAAGTGCCTAAGTGTGTCAGGATTAACTACTTATACATTACACATGCAGATAGGCTATAAAATATATAGAACAGTGTAAGCACCATAGAATATTCACAAAATACTTAAAGAGATATTAATACTTTGCAGACTTGTGTTTTTCCGAGCTTTTCTTTGTCACAGAAACATATCCGCTCATTTTCTTTCAGTTTTCAGAGCCGTGCAGACTTTGCCTTGTCTCCAGGAGATCAGGCTGTTCAGGGGGCTATTCATCTAAAGCTCAATTTGAGCTCCTTTCCCTACTTTACTCCCATCACCTCTCTTATTCTCCTTTTGCATCCACTACAGAAAATATTTTTGTCATAGGCCACAAGGAAAATGTGATGATAAGCAGTCGATTACTGACATCTCTCTAGCAATAATGCTTTTAGTGTGAAGTATTTATTAGAAGGAAATGAAAGATCCAGCCTTTTTGAGGAACGGTAGCCAGCTTTCAAGATTAACTGACAAGAAAATATATTGTGCACTACTAATGGGAGATGTGTCCCATACTGCTGCTATTGAAGCTGCCACACAAAATAATGAAATATTCTACAAAACGTGCCTACAAGGTAATTTATACAGAACCAACACTTGTCATAGTGTTGGTAGTGAGTGACCTATGATGCTCTGTTGTGCCCCACAAGCTCATTAGTTATAGTGGAGGTGGGGAGCTTTATGGACAGGTGTCCTGGGACTCTGTGATGGAGAGGAAAGGGATCATAAAGCCAGACCCGGGCTGACTGCTGTCGGAGACTATTACAGGGCACATTTTTAAAGTTCCAGTAAAAGTTCCTGTAGAGAATTGTCGTAGTTAACACACAACCCTGCTTTCGAACACTGCCCCCAGCCAGGGCGCTGAGGGAAACGACCGGTGTCTGATCTCACAAGCTGATCGGCTGCCTGTGTGCAGTGCTAAGGAGGAACAAAACAGAGCTATGCGTGGTTATGGGATTTGATGGCGTATCTCTCCCCTGCCTCTTCCAGCTGTGAACAGAATGGGTACAGCCACGTCCCTCTTTCAGTCTTATTCCTATTTCGATGTCAACACTAGCCCCTAAATGATTTGCTCCACTGAAACATTTGAGAAATGCTGCCTCTTTTACAGAAGTATTTTCCCACTCCTTTCTTTTCTCTCTCTCATGTTGAATGGTAAATGGAGGTTATGATAAACTGGTGCTGGGGACCCTAGCTGCATGACAGGCACCATCCCACTTCGCGTGGGAACATGTATAGCACTGGTCATTACCAATAAGAAAGAAGAGGGGAAGTTTTTTCCTCCGTGGTAGGTCAGCAACAAAGCACCAAACCAGAGGTTTCTAAAAGTAATTTTAACTTTTCAAGTTACTTGCTCTTTAGTTCTCTCTCCAGACCTGGTTCTCATCACCTGCAAAATCCTGCTGGTTACATGCTGCGGCTTAACCCCAGTAGGCAGCTGGGCACCGCCCAGCCGCTCGCTCACTCCCCAAACAGTGGGATGGGGCAGAGAATTGGAAAGGTAAAAGTGAGAAAACTCTTGGGTTGAGACAAGGACAGATTACCACGTAAAGCAAAAGCCATGGATGCAAGCAAAGCAAAACAAGGAATTCACGTGCTACTCCCCGTCGGCAGGCAGGTGTTCAGCCACTCCCGGGAAAGCAGGGCTCATCATGCATTATGGTTTCTTGGGAAGACAAACACCATCACTCAGAATGTCCCCCCCTTCCTCCTCCTTTCCCCCAGCTATTATTGCTGAGCATGACGCCATGTGGTACGGGACGTCCCTTTGGCCAGTCTGGGCCAGCTGTCCTGGCTGTGTCCCCCCCAGCTCCTTGTGCCCCCCTCACTGGCAGGGCAGCACGAGCAGCAGAAAGTCCTTGGCTGTGTGCAAGCCCTGCTTTGTGTTTGTTTGATATTTTCGTCAAAAATCCAAAACACAGCATTGTGTGAACCTCTACAAAGAAAATTAGCTCTATCCCAGCCAAAACCAGGACACATACCTGTGTACAGTGGCTTGAGATTGAGGACATGGAAAGCTAGATACTATACAGAAATTCTGCCAGGTAGAAAGCTTTGATGATGTGGAATTAAAATCAAATCCAAATCGTAGAATCACCTTTAAATTGTCATTAGAGAAGTATAGGATTAAATTTAGAGATTATGGAAACATTCCAGAGAATGTACTTGACTGAACAATTGCCATAAATGAAACCCTCCCTCTCGTCTGTTAGCACTTTGGCAAACAACTTGAAAAGGAAAAATGCAATACTGATCAAAGTACACGTGTAACTAATTACCTGATTTTCCATCCTTTCTCCCCTCTGTGCAGGCATTAATGATGAGCATGAAATACAGGAGTGAAAGAAGATCAAAAGAATATTACCTGAATGTGCACGATTTTCTTATACCAACCCCCTTTCCTCCCAAGACTCATTTCTCTTCCCTTTTCTGCTGTTAGATGCTATTTCACATCTGTTATTCTTTTTTTTTTTTTTTCTGTCTGCTTTTGGTTTGACAGGACTGCATTGCACATATTGAGGATGTGACCAATGTGTCAAATTTGCTTGATTTTAGCCATCCAAGCTTGCAAAATTTGAGTCCAAATTTTATTCAAAATCAGGCCTAAGTTTTGTGTTATAGCACAAATCAAGACTTGTATCTCAGTTTGAATCTGGCAGCTTAGTGAGCTTATGAGATATTAGAATGACTTTCTGATCCTGTATGTTGGTTCTTTTCCCTTCATGCAAGCAGAACTCTCATGAGAATATCCATCTTTATGACAATGCCTCTCTCTTTTCCTGGAACACTGTGAAAGAATCACTTTTCTTGTGGGATTTCAGCTGCTTTCAAACTGCAATCAACAACAATCTACTTTCCCACCAAAACCCCAAGTAAAACATAAAACTGGAAAAAGCATTAAGTGCACGTTCCTTAACTTTATGACGGAAACCACATAAAACATGTTGACCAACATCACAATGTGCTCACCATTTTTTGTCGTTATTTTTCTCCTCTCTGTGCCATCAAGACAAATCAGAGGGTCTTTCAGACAACATGTTGTACACAGGTCATGAGCTGAGGACCATTCATCTAAGCATTTAGAACAGTCTCCAAAAGATTGATCTACATGCTCTAAACACAAACTGAATCATAATTGTCCTATATGGCCCTCAACATTATACATTGCATGCATAGTTATTTTTCAACACTGTATGCGAGTATACAAGGTGAACAGTGTGTGAAATTCAGTCTTCACCGTAAAGGGAAAGATTAGAAAATGGATCCAGAATATGCAATGGCAATATTTTATGGTGCAGAAAACAATGTAATATATGACCAATTACAAAAGCAAGCAAGCAAAATAACAAAACTTTGCACCTATGAAAGGAATCTGGTAGATTTCCCTACCAACTCCCTGCAATCACTGTTATCTTTCTACACAATAGAGGAAAATAAACTCGTGCTATTGATTTTAGATCAAAATGTGAACCAAGAATGGATACAGGCTATCACACGGAGTGACCTGTCAGCAGTAGGATGCAACAGTGGGAAGTTATGACATATGTGGACTTAAAAATTTATTTTAGTATGTTTTTGCATAAAGTACAGAACAATGCAGTACAAGAACAGCAATTCATCAGACATCTGTTATATCTGTGATGAAATTCTAAACCAAATATAGTATTTGCTCAGTTAGTGATACCACAATGGACTGAGAAGATGACGTAAGTTTTGTAAGAGCAGTGATAAGGGTCTACTAGATTGGTTGGGTTTCTGTACTCCCAAGAAGTAACAAACAGCAGGAAAATACAGAACACTGAAGCAAACAAAAATGAGGGATCGATCTGAGGAAATCTTGATAGGAGACTGACAAGGAAGGAAAGGAGCAGGCTTCTCTGACTCAAGGTATGAGAAGCAGGTGATGTTTTCTTGACCCACCCCTTGAGACATTTAAAATGGTCAAAGATAAACGAACCTGGCAATTAAAAACATAAAGATAAAAATAAATAATAATAAAAACCATACCTTGATTAACTGTTGTGGAAATATAATGAGACAACTCACTTCACCACAACCTAGATGAAAATTCTTTCATTGAGTGCAATGTTGGTCAATCCTCTGAAAATATTTAATGAGGAGATATTTGCAAGAATCAACTAAGTGTGAATGCTAAATAGACCTCTTAGACAGATGTCTGGTCTTCTGTCCAGGGACTGAGAGGCTTAGATGTCTTAGGTGTCTTAGGCTCTACTGTCTTAGATGTGGGTCAATGTCTTAAGACAGTGTAATATAAGGAAATCAAAAGGATCTTTTACCATATTTTCAGTCCATAGTATAAGTTACCTACCCTTTTTCAGCCCATATAGTCTAATGACATCTTTTCCAAAGCAGACTTCTTAATGCTGATACTGTTCTGCGAATTTCCCTTTTACAAGCACAAAGTTGTGTTTTCTTGTTTCTGCATAGCGCCTCTTTGTTTCCATTAATTTTAGCACTCTTGCTCTAATACATTTGTTTTAGCCACTGAGCTTCCTTGTAACAGAAGACCTTGGTTGGGTTGCCTCTATTAACTAAGAATAACTGTCAATGAAATTACATCCTAAAGGCCTCTTTCATTAGTTTCTTTTGAACTTATGAATGCTTTCCCAGGGATTTGATTGCTTTTAGACTGGCACTTCCTAACAAGGCTTTTGATGTAAACTTTCATGCCACTGTTACTATGACAATAGTGTAATGCTGCAGCAGCATTAATTGGAATTTTGATTATTTCTTTGACTCAGAAGACTCTATGTTTTTATAACTGGTTCAACTGTGCTTCAGATCAGTGCTGCAAGGCGAAGCTGAAATCTTTTATTTCCAGTAAATTTTGAATTAACAGAGCAGCTGAAGAGGAAGAAATGGAAGATGGAAGTGGCATCGTAGCATCAACACATCCAATTTTCCTCACTGTTGTTTATATGATTCATGGCAATTAGTCCTTGTATAGAACAGATGCAAATTTTCTCCCATACTAGGAAATTCGTACATAGCTTTCCACATTCTTCTACCTAAATCAACTTTGTTTTGGATGGGGGAACTGGTAAAAAAGTCTAAATGTGAATTCCTTATAAGAAAGTATACTTAGTTCATGCTTGTTCTGGAATGGACAGCAGGAACTCTGCAAAAGCACCAGGTACCATCTTTGCCAGTTATTAACTCTCCTCATTCCTTGGAATGTGAAGGTGCAGCGTATAATAAGGCAAACCATAAAAGTCTGATGAGAAATATTTAACATATAATGTACAAATCTTCATAGATATACACACAGGTTGATGAGCCCATTCCTCTTGTTCCTGTATATCCAAACCATAGAGTCAACCTATTTGCAATATTAGAATAAAATGCTAGTCTTTGGAAGTTTCTTTTCAGAAGCATCAAAACAATCATTTAGATTCTTCATCTGCAAAAGCTATAGTCGCTATTCTGTTTAGATGTTTTTAACCTATAATGAAAAGCTCTTTGCACTCTAGTCCAGAGAACTCACTGATGTCAATGGAACCAGTAAAACAAGCCACAATCAATATACACACACAATGGTATAAAATCTTCTACTTTCTAGGCAAAATCCAGACACATGGCATTTTTGTTTTTAGTTTTATTTTTTTTGTATTGCAAAACACATTCTTGTATTATTGCAGGCATGTAGGGATGCATAGCTTCGGAAAATCGATGGAAACTGTCTTGAGCAGTTTGATCAATGACTACCCCCGCCCATTTCAGCCTGGACATTCGTCTCCTGTTGTTCTGCAGACAGTTTACAGATTAATAATGAAGCATAAAACCAAGTTAGTGGTAACATATGAGCAGAGGAGATGCAAAGCTGAACATCTCACATTAAGGGCACTCTACACTAGCAATCCATCAGGCTGGTCCACTCTGCAACATTTGTTCAGTTTCTTGTGCCTCCCCACAAACACCCACAAATAAGGAAATACAGCTGCTTCTTAGGAATCCCTCTATTTTACTTATTAAAATGAAACCACTGGCCTTTTAAAGTTCAAGTGCAATTGTCCTGACTCTCCCATCAGTCATGCAAAGTAAATCAGAAGTCAGTATATTGAATAAAGAATCTGTGATGATTTACATCAGCTATTAAAAGTAATTATTCTATGTCAAATCTAAGGGAGCTTTTATTTTTTATTTTTTATTTTTTTTTTAATTTGTGGCTTTTTCCAAGATACAGGAACAACAATACAGATTACCCACTGTGGTAGTGTGAATGGGATCTGCTGGGATCACCTGTATCAGCTATATGAATAAAAAAAATAGACTTTAAAATTTATCCTGGCAAAGCTCAGACCATTTTGGCTAGATGGATACCTATTTAACTTTACTCATTGATCATGAATACTTTCAATGTTATTTCTTCCTCACTTCTATCCTTAAAAGAGTGTCTAGAAACTATAAAAGTAGATCTTTTTTTTTCCCCTTAAAGATAGAGAGAAGCTACCAATCTCTGACTCCTTAACTCTGATGTTATTTCTTGTGTTCACACATCAGCTGTTCATTTTGGCTATCAACTTTACAAGTTTTTCAAGCAAGGCCACATGCGTCAAGCCTTTCTCTAAAGCAGCTGACACACTATCGCTGCACAGCAGATGCTGATGAAGACAAGAATAAAACATTTAAAATTCAACATTTTGTCTCCAATATAAAAATCAGAAATAGGAAAACAGAAAAGGTCACTAACAACAATAACAATTTATTTTGAACAGAAATGACTTCATTCTTTTTTATATGCATAATTTATATGAAAAATAAGGGTTGAAATCTTTAGTAAAAAAGAGAAAAGCATTCCAATGACACACTAAAATAAAATACTTAGATGTGGCCACTGTCTGCATATTCCATCATCTGCTAAGACTGCATTTTTGCTGAATATGAAATGATTGTCACAATAAGGATATTCCAGGTTATAGGGTAAAAATAGCAGGCATACCTTTCCAGTTATCTCTAAATCAACCAATTATTCTAACTCAGTTATAAATATTTTACTCTAATTTCCCTGGGGTTGCCTAAAGATTTCCTGGAAATCTATTGCTTTGGACAAATAATGGGGGGAGGGGATAAAAAAGAAGACTGACATTTTCTTTTAAAAAACATTCACATCTGCTCAAATGAATTTGCCTTGCATTTTCATCTTCCTGGCAAAGCTAATAAACTGCAGTCAGAAATCATAAGTGAATCAGACTCTATTAAACATATGCAAACAGCCAGGAAAAAACAGGCATGAAGAATTCTTGTGACATTTTGCTTGCACAGTGCTGTGGAAGTAGCCAGAAAGAGCAGGCTTACAGCAACCCACACACTGCAGCCCAGCAAAGAAACTTAATCCACTCAAACCAGTGAATTGACACCTCTTAACAAGACTGAAATGCAAATTGTGATTATTTAGGGGATTACATACGGATTTGAGTTTAGTGTTTGTGTTTGCCTTCCCATTTTGGTAATACGGGGTGAATGTTATTAGTGAAATTAGCAGTCAAATAAGGAGATCACCTTAATAATAGCAAAGAAGCTTTTTGACAAGATTAGTTGCCATGCATGACCTGTGCAGGAGATTCACCATCCCTTCCACTCATTGTATTCACTGGTCTTTTTGTTTGTCGGCCCAACCCCACTGCATTCAGTAACTGCTGCCCAGCTCAACATCTCAGCTTGCCTGTAGATGGAATGCTGGTAAACTCCATAATTGCCTCCCATATAAAGTGATTTTTTCCCCAAAGTTTTAGTAACCGTTGCCAAATATAAATCAAAATGAACTGATCAGGCTTTCAGAAAAATGTAGGAAAGGAAAAATAAATGGAAAGATGTTGAAGGCTTTCATTTCTGTACTACTCCTGCAGCTTCTACTGATGGGATGAATTCATTGATGGGTTTGGTGGTATGAGCAGTTTATCCGTATCCTCTCCTTATTTCGTTTGAACCAGAAAGCCAGGAAACAGGCAATTTCTGTGTAGTTGTTTGACTGTAAGAGAATAATATAACCATGAAGAATATGACTGGGAGTGGACTGGAGGATTGAATGGCTCTGCTCAGAGCTGAGTCCCAGTAGTGTGCTGGTCAAGCCATTCTTCATAGCGCTTCATGCAGGTTTGGGGTGCTCTCGAATACTAAGATCATTTTTGTTGTTGCTTAAGAACAACAAAGTTTAAGCAATGTTTTTCACTTGTAAATGAAAACAAACAGCTATCAGCTTAAAGCCACTGAAACGGTGATATATAAATCATATCATGACACAAAGTAGTCTTTCCTTACTGTCTTAGCTTCAAAAAAAAAAAGTCTGTAGATAATTAAACACAATCTCAGTTGTTGAGAAGTTCTAATGCAGAGCTCACCAAAGCTAGTCCAAATGTGGTTCCTGAGACTGTACATTGAAAGAGGCTAAGGCCACTACTAACAAACATACACAAGTGGTCAACAACATCACTGGCCAAATGGCAAGGAAAACATCTCTACATCCACTCACGTATTTCCCTAGCAAAGTGGATTTTTGGCTGAATTGCCCTTTTTCTTTCTTTCTTTTGTTCTTTTGCTCTTCTCTCTTTCTTTTTATTTTTTCTCTTTTCTCTTCTTCCTTTTTTTTTCTTTTTTTTCTTTTTTTGATTTGGAAAGTTCAGTTGGAAAGCTAAGTAGAAATATATATATATATATTCTATTCCTATCAGAGAGTACCTTAAATAGTATTTTCTATAGTATTTTGGCTTTTCTTGTCAGAGCCATGTGTTCCTACTTCAGGGGAAAAAAGGCATAATTAAACAGATAATTAAAAGTGATGTTTTTACAATCATTATACAAAGTGATGTGAATGTGTCAAAACCTCAGCAGAATCTGCTTTCTATCTTGGGTAAAATAGGATGAAAGATGCTATGTTCAGAGATGTTCTGCATCCCTGAGCCTTAATAATTCTGTAAAGTATCACAGAACAGAATTATAGTGAGAATGTTTTTTTTTCCTGTCACTTGGACTTTCAGATTATGGAAAAAAAAATCATCTTCTTGCAATTTCATCCCGTTTTCACTGAATTCAACCCAAATGTAGTCTTTCCCTCCTGCAGCCATGTCTGTGAACCCCCCCCCCCAATAAGTCCCACCATACTGTAATATATTAACCTCTTGCTATTTTGCTCATAGGTATCCTCAGTAACATTACATTTAGCACTTATGAGGCACACTTCAAAGAGAATAATGGAGTGTGTGGGAAATAGCTAGCTTGTGAGCCTAACTTCAGCTGTATGAAAGATAAGAATTACTAATAAGAGAACAGAGTACAAAACATCTAGAAATATATTAAGGGACAACCAAAATGGACTCATAAAAAAGGGATCATGGCTGAGAAATGTACTAGAACTGTTCAACGTGTTCATTTTCAAATTGCTGCAAGAGAGGAACCTCTGACAAAAATTGCCTAAATTTCAGGAAAATGTATACTACAAGATTTACACATTGAAGAACCAAAATATAAATGTAGAAATTTACTAAGTGATATAAAGAATACATAAGCTGGGGAAAAGAAGAAGAAGAAGAAGAAGAAGAAGCAGCAGCAGCAGCAGCAGCAGCAGCCTGGTAAAAACACTGTATAAATGGAATCTACAAGAAACTTTTGAGTTTGGACCTGTACAGTTTGTTCTTGACAGCTGTTTTTCAGCATCAGGGGTTCCTAAACTTTTTAGTGTCACCAGGTCATCTCTGACATCAATCAGACATCATTAAGTGTTTAAAGACTTATTTTATATATATATGATACTTTTATATCCGTGCAAAGAAGTATCTATTATAAGTGCTTGGGAAATTAGAGTTCAGGTTGCAGACAGCTGAAAACTTTGGCTATAAAAATCAGAATTAGTTAGATCATGCAACACTAAGAGCTTTACTTTTCTGCCAGCTGGGCCATTCTTAGTGCTTTACTTACTCATCAGTGTATTGGATATGTAGGTTAAATACCTGGAGTGCCAATACAATGTCAGGAGGAGCTTCTGTGTGGCTACTGAACCCTGATTCCAATATTCACTACCTGTTGATATTGGCCGCTGTGGGTATCTCGTTTAGAAACAGAGCCTAAATGCACTGTTCCTCTTCCCTTAAATTTAATGAGTAGAAAAGAAAACTAGCTTTGTCATTCCCTTCCCCTTTATTTTTGATTTATTAGTATCATAAAGGATGAATTATTAGCTAAATAGTTCTGAGAGACTCTGACTTCTCCAGACTCTTTATCTTTTTTCTTCCTTTTTTTTTTTTTTTTAAGGAGTTATTTGTTTTGCTGAATTAGCACAAGTTGAAATGTAAATCATTCCTTAGGCTGTGATGGGGTAGGAAAATCTTTCCATGCTGCTCCCTGAAAACTCAAATAAACAGTAGAGCCTATTCGTAAGAGACATTTTGTGGCTTTCTTCTTATCTATTACGGTGGTTTACAGTGTATTAGGCTATAGATTATTGCAACT
This sequence comes from Anseranas semipalmata, assembly GCA_013399115.1. NCBI lineage: Eukaryota > Metazoa > Chordata > Aves > Anseriformes > Anseranatidae > Anseranas > Anseranas semipalmata. The sequence goes on from VXAA01002394.1 coordinate 470,259, forward strand.
ATTTACTAAGGCAGATAACACCTTTGACTGTAATAGCACCTGACTTACAGTACATCACATGAATTGGTTTCTATTATCTGATGCTTTATATTTATGGAGAAGGTAAAACAGAAGAGATGTCTAACTGCATGATTTTTCTGTGTATATAGTACTACATCCGTTTTTTTTTCTCTCATGGCTTCTTGATGGCAAAAACAGATGCCTTCATAAAAATATAAACACGGATTTCAACACTGAAAAAGTGTTACATTATTCAAAGTGTGTTTGGAAGATCTTACAAGTGGCTACTTTGACACCTTTTCTTGGCTTATTTTTAATGCGAATATAGCTGACTTTGGTTAACAGAGTTCCTCAATTCAATGTAATTTATCAGGAAGCCCAATCAGCTTGGTTCTGTACTTGATTACCTGTCTGAAAATGCTAGCTTAAACCTAACCTTGTTTAAATAACACTAAATCAATGAGAGATCAATGTTGAATATAGCACGGCCTCCAGGAGAGACTTTGATCAATGGAGAATTTGGTGGGTTTTATCTGATTGAGACTCGGGCTGAGACCAGACAATTACACGAAAATAACTACTTGGAAGTTAATATATTTTCCTTTTCCTTTACTTCTGGCTACAGTACAAGGTATCTGTGACAAATGCCATATGATATATGTTATAAAACGTGCAAAATATATAGTCTTTGATTGTTTCCATAGGCTGCAACATATTTCTTTTCCCGGCCACACATCAATTTATCTGTGTGTCTGGAGGGACAGGAGAAGCTGGGAATGTTGACAATATCCCTGTCACTGTTTTTTGCTGTATTTTTTGACTAGGGAATCTCTGCAGCTATTTAATTGCCCTGTGGGCCCTGAGTGTCAGTGTAGGAAATCCCCAATTTGTAATTAAATATATATATATTTTTAGATAACCAACTATGACCTTAGAAACAACAGTTTCAGTAAAATCAGTCCCATTGCTGGATATTTGCAGATATATTGACCTCTCTCCAAGATCATGTGTCTATAGAACAATTTTAGGGGCATTCAGGTGAAGGAAGAGAGGCAGTGAGAGAGACCAAGGCTTCCTATTGCCAGAAAGCTTCTTCCTCCTCTGGAGATTTTCCCTCCCATAGTTCATGGAAAGATGAGCATCCAATCTACAACTGCTGCAGGAAACAGTAAAAGGAGATCTCACTTGGTAAATACAAAGAGCTTTTTTTAAAACTTTTTTCTTTTTAAATCCTCATTCCCAGTTCATCAGCTGTATTTTTTCACACCTTATCCCCCGTCCTCCTAATCCTATGTGTAGCTACATTTACGAGACAGCTAAGTACAATTTGTGGTAGAAAGTTTGGAAAGACTATTTCAGGCTGGACTCTAGTTACCCAAACTGCAAATTGGTTGGGATGCAGAAGGAGTCCCTTACTGGACCTCAGAGGGGTCAGTGGTGCTTATCCCACCTTCATATCTGAACTGAGGGAGTAACATGCTCTCTTTTTCATTTCTCACACTAGGGAGGGCATTGGTCAAGGGAAGGGATCACACTTTGGCTCATCACACAGAGGATCATCCATTAACCTGATTTTCATACTGAAGCACCAACGTGGTGAGTTCTTTAGCTTACTGCTGGCTGATACCTCAGGGCTCCTGTACCACCACTGGGCTCTTCCTGGAAATAACCCATATGGTTACTTATCTCTGAACTACCTTCTAGGCTTTTAGTATTGTCTTATAATTTCAAACTCTCTTTGCACATTCAATGATCATTTTCTCCCTTCTGAAATGATGAAGTCTGCATTATCCATTTAACATTTTCAGAAATGAACTTTGGAGGTAGTTAGCCCTTATTACCTGTATTTGCATTTTTGCAGTTTTATCATTCTCAACATTAAAGGCTATAGGCTTTGATCATTGTGATATAAATATTTCTCCTAATTTCCTTGTGCCCATGTTTAGACACTTTAAGAAGGCCACCTACAGTCTCCACAGAAATAAAATTGAAAAGTAACCTGGATACCCTTTAATGTGTTTAAAAATACACAAATATACTCCAAAATCACACACACACACACACACACACACACAAAATTCACAAAAGTAGGTGTCTGGAAGCTGATCTTCTGAAACTAGACTTCCTGGCTTAATTGACAGCAGAAAGATTTGAAGTTCTTTAATGGGCTTCATCTTTTAAGTCTTGCTCAGCCCCCAGATCAACACAGCCTTCTTTGCTTACAAACATCAATACAGGGTACACAGTTAACCCTTGGAGCCTTGTCCAACGTGTTGCACTGCCCTAAAATGCTCCGTTTTCCTGTATGACAATCTGTTATATCCTAGTGCAATTGCCAGCTGGCAGGTAATTTTCCTGTAGAAGACTTTTCCTCCCAGTAAGTGCTGTCATGGTCATATTCAACCACAGCAATGTTGTTAAAAGAAATTGAAAGGAATAGGCACTTCTGAGGGTGACTCAACCCATCCGAAGACAGGTGTGTAAGGTGGGATAAATCACTGTAGGAGCTACTTCCATCTCTTTGCCAATTAGAAATTAGACTACACACCAGACTGTTATGTGTGTAAAGCTTGTTGGGATAAATCTTACTCTAAACATTTAACTTTTGTGACAGGTAATTCTAGTAACAATAACTATCAGGTTGCGTGAGATAGAGATACATTGGAAACCAGGTCTCATTGCTCACAGGATTATGTGGAAAGGAAGAGAGGATCACAGTCAAATTTAACTCTACATATGATAAACTTATGAAAGGAAAGACAGGGGATTCACATTCTCATAGGTGAGATTAAGGAACAGATACAGCTTGAATCTCCAGCCTGTGTCCAGATAAAGTGTCACACAGATGATCAGAATGTAGCTGGCCTTGGGTATTTAGAGTAAATGCCCAAATGGTAGCATGCCACCTTTTAGAATAGCCCGGCTGGGATCCAGCAGAGTGCATTATCTGTGGGTGTATCTTTACTGGTACATCAGGAGTTTTTGAAAAACATGCTTTTAAAATCCATCCAAGTCATTGCAGATCATGAAATACAAAAGGAGAAATTTCATCTGAAAAATCGCACTATAAGAAAAAATAACAATAATTCTCCTCCATACAAACTAAAAATAGAATCATAGAATCATTTGGGTTGAGGGACCTTAATGATCACCCAGTTCCACCCCCCCTGCCATGGGCAGGGACACCTCCCACTAGACCAGGTTGCCCAAAGCCCCATCCAGACTGGTCTTGAACACTTCCAGGGATGGAGCAGTCTCAGCTTCTCTGGGCAACCTGTTCCAGCGCCTCACCACCCTCATAATAAAGAATTTCTTCCTAATGTCTAATCTAAATCTCCACTCTTTTAGTTTAAAGCCATTACCCCTTCTGCTATCACTCCACTCCCTGATAAAAGAGTCCCTCCCCAGCTTTCGTGTAGGCCCCCTTTAGGTACCAGAAAGCTACTATAAGGTCTCCCCAGAGCCTTCTCTTCTCCAAGCTGAACAACCCCAACTCCCTCAGCCTGTCTTCACAGGAGAAGTGCTCCAGCCCTCTGATCATCNCCTGGTTACGGTTGGCTCTTTGGGCTGCAAGCGCACATTGCTGGCTCATGTTGGGCTTCTCATCAACCAACACCCCCAGATCCTTCTCCTCAGAGCCACTCTCAAATAATTGAATACTGTATGAATTGCTTTGTGTTAAAATACCTGAGACTGCCAATGGTGAGCTAACGATAACCTCTGCCTTGTCCTAGTTTTACCCATAGATTATGTGGATATCAATCCATCCATATGACCAGTAGCAGGCAGCATGGCATTTCCTGTGGATTTTTTCATTGACAGTATGTTCCATTTTCAATATTGTTAGAAATTTCCAAAACTATCTATCTGATGATAAACATGAAAAAGATTTCACCCCCCCCCCATCATTTGTCTTCACCCCAGACTTGATGCTGAAGGACTATTTAATACAGGTTAAAAAAGAAATTTAGCTTTCATGTTAAAGAACCCAATTTCTTTTTGTTGTTCCTGTTCTTGTTATTTGTTCAGACAAAAGCTGGAGATGTTTGATGTGTATTATTTATTGAGCTCTTATGAATGGAATAGGGAAGCATTTAAAAAAAGTTGGAAAACATATTTCTTGGCGTACACTGTCCCATTTAAATCAAGTTCAATTTTTGTCTTAAACTGTAATCTGTTTTCCAACACAATTAATATATTTTTCTCCCTAGGTTTCATACCTGCTGTCTTTAAACCTGCTGTCACTCAGTCATTAGTAATCCCTCTTGTCTGCCTATTTGGCTTCTGATTCCAGGCCTTTTGTCAATCTCTTGTTCTTTTTGCATCCTCCTGTGTAGTTTATTGTTTCAGATCAATGAATTGTTTATTGCCTGCTACCCAAATAACAATTAACATTTCAAAAAAGCACTAAACTAATGTGGATTAGGCCTACACCAGAAGCAACAGTTGTGATTCAGCAGTCCTAGCACCAGGGTCCAAAATGAGATGTCTACTTCTTGGACAGTCTCAGCTCCTTCTACAGCCAAGAAGAGAAACAGGCACCTCCATGGAGTGATTTCTCTTATGTAATATCTTTCATAGTTCCTGATGGTAAAAGGAACCAAATATATTAGCACAGCATAAGCAATCTCAAAGCTAATTGAAGAGAGCTGCCAGACTGGACTATGGAGTTCATTGTGCTGTGCCAAAAGTGGCACTGGACACAAATTCTTGGGATAAAAAACAAAACAAAACAAAAGAAGTTTCTCTGCCTGGTCTGTTGGAGTACTAGATCATGGGTATTAAGATACAGGATCTAGTGTTTTTTATTGGTTAGAAAAATACTTATCTGAGCCTCAGTTTAAGCAATTAGGTACATGAAATGCATTTCTCAAATGCATTTAAAATGCACTTATAACTGGTCTGATTGCAAGGAGATGGAGCAGGTGACTTCTTTTAACTGTTTTGATAGAGCTATCATGAAATTTCCAGTATTCATAAAGGAAATAGACATGGAGGCTCATAGAAACACAAAACAGAACCAAACAGCACCACCACCACACTAATGAAAATCCTTACTTCAAATTGAAACGTGTATGTATATATTTATATACATATGTGTATATAGATACAACACAAAGGGTTATATATATTTCTGTTTCAGTTTGAAATTCAAGTCCTGTGATTAATTATTCATGTTGTCTAGCTCTGATAATCTATTTTAGTAGCAATTTAACTAAGATGTCGATCATATATTCAAGAAGTATTGAAATCCACTGTAGCTCCTCCTTTTGTTTCTTCCTTTTCTGTAACTTTGCTGTTCTCGCGAGATGATATCGCGTATTGACCAACTAGAATATTGCTGCCAGAACTTGGATTCCTTAAGAGAGAAATCTTCCCCAAAGCTGAGTGCTCACCTAGCTGTTAGTCATCTTTGAAGCTGATTATAACTTTGACTCCTTGAATCAAGGTCAGAGTACAATGCTTGGTTCCAACTCAAGAGCAAATGATGAATATGTCTGTGGAAAATAAGGATTAGTCTCAAATTATTATTGCATACAATGAACTTTGCTTCCAGACAACATCATTAGTTCATATGAGGAGTGGAAGAGATGTATCTGACAAACAACCACATTTATCTGCCCTGGTTATAGGAGTGCCTTTCCTTTTTTTAATTAGTGTAAAACCCCTACCTTTACAGATCATCAGGGTGCACTGGGGTAACAGTAGGTAGAGTCATGCTTTTTGTTCTTTCCCATAATGATGATTATAATTCATGATGACTTTGCATTTAATTTACAAGGACCATACAAGTCTGACAGGGTATTGACTGTGGCATGACAGTTATTCACAAGGTGTTCACATTTGCTCAGGTGCCAACTTTTTTATTGGTATTATTATTTATGGACTAAACTTTTTTCCTGTTTTCACCTTTCTAGTTCTTCTCATCTCTCCTCCAAGCAAAAGAAAAATATAATTAACACTTCTGGTGAATAATTATGAAGTTTGCAAAATTTGCAACATTAATATTGTTGAAAATGCCTTATGGTACCAAAAGAATTTATCTCAAGATTCTGAAGGATGTGATACAAAATGTACTCATTAAATGTGGCATGTTTTGCTTCAGAAGTCCACGTAGACTTCTTAACTCATTGTTTTACATACTGGATTTAATATAATTCCTCCTTGAAGTACAGCTTCTATATCTTTCCCATAGAATCATAGAATCATAGAATGGCCTGGGTTGAAAAGGACCTTAAAGATCATATAGTTTCAACCCCCATGCTCTGGGCAGGGTTGCCCACTACTAGAGCAGGCTGCCCAGCGCCACATCCAGCCTGGCCTTGAATGCCTCCAGGGATGGGGCATCCACAACCTCTCTGGGCAACCTGTTCCAGTGCCTCACCACCCTCTGAGTGAAAAACTTCCTCCTAATATCCAACCTAAATCTCCCCTGTCTTAGTTTAAAACCATTCCCCCTTGTCCTATCACTAGCACTAAACACATAGCAGTGTTTGGTGTGCTTCAGTGTCAGTTAGAAGAAGGTAAATACATAAGGAATAATATGAGCATTTCAGGATAATATACCAGGTTTATTATCACGGTTTTGCATAAGTCTACTTTGTGAGGACAGAACAAAGAAGCTGCTTTTGCTTCATCAGAAGCAGTAAGAATGTAAGACTTGTAGAATATAAAGGTTGTAGGTGCTGATAAGCAACCAGAATAAGATACCAGAATAAAAAGTGAGGGGAAAAAAAAAAAAAAGAAAAGTCAAAACCTCTCCTCGCACTTTGGCCTTGTTGTCACTAAGTTACCCGGAACGTGGCCTAAGCACTGAGGGCTTTTGACTTACCCACTGTCACTTCATCATACAGTCAGGTAACAAAGACACATCACTGTCTTCCTGTCAAGTATACTGGGGAAAAAAAAAAAAAAAGATTAAGTGCTATAGTTTAAGTGATAAGATTGAAATAGGCTTGAAAATTCAAACATCTGCTGACAGAAAAGCGGATATAAAGCAAACAGTGCATGGTCTTTGTCTGATTTTAGAGGTTTTACAACATGTAGTGGAAGCCAAGGACTCCATTATTTTCCCTGTAGTGTCTCAATAATTTCTGCTTTGTTTTTGATCTTAACAGACTTATTTAAGTGTATCAGCTGCTGCCATAGCTTCAATAGTGCAAAGCTTTAGGCAAACCTTTTCTTCTACTTTGATTCACAGTTGTCTGAACATATTTCTCTTGGAAATATGGTTTCAAATGGCACCAAAACCTGAAAAGGAGACTGAAACTCCATGTGTAATTTTCATCTTGCTTACGATTTCAGTGTTTAATATTTTTTGGCTGCTATTTTCACTGTTGGGAAAAGCTTGAACTGACCCAAAGAAATGCTATCAAACATAAAAAAGATACAACATATTTGATGTGAATTCACATAGAAATATTAAGCTAACATTTATTTAATAGGAAACCCATATTTCCTTCCTGTTTCTTTTACTGTCATTGTAGAAGACTAACTCTTTCTGGAATGCCATCATATCAGCAGGTAAAATCCTGTGTTAAAAAAAATAAAAGAGGAAAGAAAATTCAATCACATTAGCCTGACAACAAAATAAAAGACACTGAGTCAACCTGGAAAGTATGACTGAGCTAGCACACATCTTTTTTAAACTTTCCTTCAGACTGACTGAAGTATGTATCTCGGGAATACACAAAATTGGAGCCTAGTTCTACCATTTTTATTTGGACAAAATTGCCTTTGAAGCTGAGGAAAGAAACAGAGAACTAACAGCCTTGAAAAAAGGAATTAACAGTGTAAGAATTGATTTGTAGTATCCAAACTCATATCTTGCCGTATTATCTCGTCAGCAGACACCAACAGCAGATACATCAGGGGAAGGATAAGAACTCAGGGGGAAGAACTGGAATAACTGATCCTGTCTGCTAGCATCCTGATCACTGGCAGCAACTGGCTTAAGACTCCCTTGAACAAATGGAATAGATTTTCAAAAAGCAGCTATTAACAGCAATATGTTTAAGTAGATTTGGAAATTTGGAGATACCTTATATTTCCAGCATTTTTCCTAAGCCAGAGCAAAAGACCAAAATGTTTTAAACTTAGATCAGTGCTTCCATGTATTACTTGCAGCGCAGCCCAGAACTTCGGAGCTGCAGTCCACAAAACCACAAGTGTTAAACCATGAAAACACAAGTGTTAGACCACACTTAAGGAAAACAAAACAACTGCTTTCCAGTAACAGGCCAGTAGGGGTTAGATTGGGTGAATGTTGAAAGTGATTCTTTGCATCAAGAGGCTATACCAGTTTACTGGATGATCTCTGTGCATGTGCTTGGTTTTTTAACAGGAAATTTCAGAAGAGATGAACAGGTATGCTACTGCATACAAAAATGCAAAGCAGTTTAAAGGGTAAAGTGCTTAGAAAGATAAGGGCATGAACCAAACCAAAAGAAAGGTCAGGCTCCTAGAGAGTTTACCAGAGAAAAGTGTTTGCATAGAGGGTAACCGATGCCTAAATGGGGCTATGAAAAGAACATTACTGAAACCTGCATGGCAACACCTCCCTCTCCCCCTCATTTTTTCTTTAGGAAAAGCACTTTAGGAAGGACAAGTGCAGATGAATGCCCAGAAGGATGATCAGATCCTATCTGCTTTATAGGCAGATTCAGAGAAAAGAGAAGTATAAGTTTTGTGTGCATAAATATCAGTCCTGAGCTTTTGCTAATAATGCTATTTTCTAGCAAGGATAACATCCCCTAAAAGTCCAAACTCTACCTGCAGGACTAAATTATCTTGAAGGCAAACAGTAGAACTTCATAGAACTTTTTGTATTCATTAAGTGCAGTTGTACATCTTAAATAATTAGTTTCCCCATTAGAAAAGTAAAGCTATCAATTATTGCAATTTTTCCTAGCTAGAATGTCTCTGGCACAGCTCTGTGAAGTAGAGGACATGATTGTTATGTGTATTGCCTAGGGAATTAAGGAGCATCACGTTCACATCATAAAACAGAAATGTGCTCTTGCTCAGAAGTTTACGTATCTGTCACAACACCTTGGTCAGCCTTGCGCTGTGACACTTCCAGCCCATCCAGAACAAAGAATACAAATGCCACCAAAACCACACATCACAGAGCAGCAAAAGACTTTGGGGAGAAAAAAAAAAAAAACACAAAGCAACCACCAAAATGTCAGCAACTGAATGCAGATCTCATCAGCCCCGCTGTGTCCCCGCTTCTCGTGTCCACACACACAAGGCTGGCCACAAGCAGTTGGCGCAGCTCTTGCGATGCAGAGCAATGTCTCTGCACCGGGAGACTCTATGTGGGTGTACAGGAGTGGCATTCACTGTATTTTTGGAAATGCAGTTGTAGAGCTAGCTTCAGTAACCTACAGTGAAGTCAGACAGGTTTACAGGTCTCAGCTAGCCAGATTTGCTCTCCCCAAGATTCCCAGTGCTAATGAATATACTTGGAAATGATTCTCCACGGCTTGACTATCCATTAGAGGAGGGAAAAACTGGCCTGCTGCAGCTTTCCCTAGGGTATGTGAAATCCTCCCACTTGATTAAAAACTTACCAAACACAATATGGGAACAGTCTGTGAGCCTCAAACCTTGTGCATCCGCCTTTCCTACCAGCTCCTGCAAGGTGGTCCTCTGCTCAGCACGTCCCCTTTCCGGATTGCTCCCTTTGGGGCAGTTGATCTATCACCATTAACAGCAGAGGAATCCTATGGATGGGATTTGTCTTATCTCGCTCAAGATATCTAAAGGTTAGACATCTAAATCTGAGCTGACCACCCTAGGCTCTTTTTTGTCAATGGAGACAAATAGGTCAGAGGGATGAGTCTCTGGAGATGGTTATCTCATAATGGTGTGAATCGTCCTTTAAATTAAGCCTTTTCTATGGCTTTAGAGATCAAGTTTATGCTGTATTGCCTTGTAGCTAATCCTCATATTAAGGTATCTAATAAAGTCTAAGGCATGACCTGTGACCATAGTGTGACTACAGTTCTATGCTTTATTCAAAGTGGCATTGTTGTCATTTCTCCAGACAGAAATTTCCTGTATTTTAAATTCCAGTTTGAGTCTGACATGGAGAAATAGTCACTATTTATATTTCAAATGGTGCTTCCTAGGGCTTATCTATAGCAAAAACATTTTTCAGAATTTAAAATTTCCACACAATCTTCACATATAAAAATTTATGAGATGTTCTAAAGACTGAAAAGAATTAATTCAGAAGTAAGAAGTAGAAGTGATTAATGAAATTGATCATATTCCCATGTGTTTTATTTTCCTAGGCAGGGTTTCAATACAAACATATTCTCCATAATGTGTTGAATGGAATAAAAGAGGTTAAAAAAACAAAGCAAAGCAAAATCTCACAATACTAAATTCTAATGAATGCAAAGACCTTGAAAACATCAGTGGCTCTGCAAGCCAAATGCTGATCTCTTTGATAGAATATGCAGGAATAAAATGGTTAGCAGTTAAAATGCAGTGGCACCATAATAATTACTTTACACCTGTAATTCTATTTCTCATTTCCCTATTTACTGTCTGATGTTTTTGTTTATCACGGACTCATATTCCAGTCACTTCATCTGTAGTCTGTTTCTGGAAAATAACTCATGCTGAATTCTGAAAGACACAAAAGACCATGATGATAAATTAAACAATATTTCTGCCCACCCCCTCTCTTTCTCTCTCTCTCTCTCTTTTTTTTTTTTTTTAAGCAGGAAAGGTTCATGTCCTCTCATTCTTTTCTTTTTTGTCTTTGTATTTTTTTAAATAATTAATTCCTGTGCAGAATCCCAGGTTTGTTCCTACCTTATTTACGTAAAATCTTACCTATTTTTGACAGTGGTTAACATTATTATTTTACCATCACCATTGTTGTTAGGGCTCAAATTAAATTCCTTGTGTAAATTAATAAGCTTGTATGGAACTCACCTGAATGGAAACGGAAACGTAATTGAGGTTTAGAAAAATGAGCATTTCTGCTTTGGATGGCAGGAAGGATGTTGCTCCATACAGGGCACAGCAGAGAAAAGGTTATGGGAGCAAAAGTAGATCTTGGTTGATTTTTAGTGAGGACTATTTTTTAGCTAAACCACTAAAGTTGGAGGTATGAAAAATTAGTCACTTTAAGAACTGAAAAATGCCTGAAGAGGAAAATTGAAAAATTACACTTTTCCACAATACGTGTAAATTCAATTTTGTATGTTGAGGTGATCAGGCCTAAATGCAGGCATTGGAGATCCGTGTCCTGAATGCTTATGTTCTTTGCTGGCCATTGGAGCTTACACCCAAAAGTTAAAAATATCTGCATGACATGCTTGGGAGTCCTACAGGGGACTGGGATCTGCTAGCACTGCTTTCAGCAGTGTCCTCGGGACATGTCTGCATGGGAGACAAAGTTGTCACCATCAGGACAAGAAAACAGTAATGAAGGGAATGTTGGAGCAAATGGGATAACAAAAAAAAAGAGAGAGAGAGAGAGAGAGAGATGGAGCTTGAAAAGGGCAATTTAGAAGCATTTTAGCCAGGAGGCACCCACGTGCAGGTAGCACTGCACGTGGTGAGGAGGGAGGTGTGCACAGGGTCAGCTCAGGATGGGCAGCTGCTGAGGGGCATGAAGCAGCCTTTGAAGGCCGACCTCCTGCCAGCAGAGCAACACTGGGCTGACTTTTCATTTTCTGCATGTCACAGGCTGAGAGGATTCCCATATGTCAATTAGTGGCCATGTGATGACTGTTTCTTATATAAGGATGGTTCTATGCATTCAGTAGTCTGTAGACTGCCCTAGGATAGCAGAGGCAGGGAAGCTTGAAGGAAGAGATCCTCAAGCCCAAGATAGAAATATGAATACTTACAGGCAGACTTTGAAGACTACAGTGGTATCTGAACCACAGAGTATTGTACACATAGATACCTGCAGAAGCAAATTGCAGTCAGGACCAGTAATCAGAGGTTCAGGATGTCTCTTGAATGATGGATAACATAAATTGCTTTCATGAAGAAAGTACATAGCAGTGATTCTCAGCCTTCTCATCAGCATACATATCTTCCCTTCCTATACAGACATACTTTAAATATTTACGTATGCTGAAAGGGTACAGTTAATCTACTGTCTCCAGATTCTTGGAAAAGTTTCTACATGAATAGCACCAGTTATGCAAACTATAGATGTACTCTTTTCTTTCAGTATTTCAGGCAGTAAAGTTTACACTGTTCAGTCTGTATTCTTTCCTCCATTTACCCCTATTCTTCAGCAAACTTCTTCACTGGAAGCTGTTTGTCATTTTTATGGCTTGCTCCCTCTTCTACCAAAATAGAATGCTGATAGATCAGCATCACCAAATATTTTAGAGCATTCAGTGTCACTTCTGAAGTGGCTGTAAGAGTTATTGCAAAGCCTTCCCTCTTGGTGACTGCTGGGCTTCCATCTAACCATTCAGCTGATGAGTGAAAGAATTAGATTTTAGTTTCTTGTATGACTGAATTCAGTACTAAGCTGTATCACCCAGTAAGACATAATGGGCTACAGAGCAATTTTCAGCAAGAAATAAAGGTTTAATGGTTGGTAACATATGTACACACTCAAGGAAGCAGGGGATAAAAAGCATAAAGGACGAATGGAAGAAAGAAGCTTATACAAAAGAGCAACCTAAGACAAAGGGAAAGAAAACATGAACCAGAGCCTGAAGCAACAAAACCAAAAATATAATAAAAAACCCTGCCTACAAAAGAGGGCAAAGAACCCTACTTTACAAAAATAAGGTAAAGATCAGACTTCAGGAGGAACACTTTTGAACTGCTGCAGCCAGCATACCCACTAATAAACAATGTGAGAGAGCTGCTACAATTCTCATGTGTACCAGATGGGCAGATCAACCACTGATTTTGTTCACAGGCCACCATTAGCTGATGAAGGTCATTAGTACCAAGTAAAGAACTTATCTGCCAGGAGGCTCCCTAATAGTCTTGTAACACCCATGCATGTCACCACTAAGATGTTAGTTTACTTCCTCTTCAGATAGTAATATATCTTTTTTTCAGAAAAATCTGAGTCTTCAGAAATTTGCCATACTATTACCTCTTCTCTTGCCTTTGTACACCTGGATATTTAAATCAATAATTGACTTAGTAATGGGCGGAGAACAAAGTTAAGTAATTGGTGCCTACCCTTTGTAAATAAAGGCAGAATTGCTATAGTAACAACAGAAGACACTCAGTCACTGTGACAAAAACGTGGCAACCTGATAGAAAAGGCTAATGAGGGAATTCAATTTCAGCTGAATTTCATTAAACTCAGCCTCTCCCCACCAGAAGGAAAAAAAAGGCCAATTAGGTAACGACTAGGCTAGTATTACCCTAATTTGGAAATGAATTTTGTCTGAAAGAGGGGAGAAAAGCTATAAAAAAAAAAAGGCAGATAAGAAGATGCCCTTAGACAAAGGAAAAGGGGAATTGGGTCTGTGCTACTTTGTCCTTATCAGACTTCTTCATTGTGAAGGTAAGATTCCCTGGTTTCCCTGGACTCCTCTCTTTGATGAATGTTATGTGTTTTTGTGTTGTGGTTTTCTGGATGAGTTGCTGCTATCCTAAGCTATTAACTTCCTTCTTTTCCTTCTTCCTTTTTGTAGGAAAGGCTGAAGGTTGTAGGAGAGTGTCAGCTACTGGGGTAGTGGTCATGTTCAGAAATGAGCTAATAATTCAGGAAAAGGCCAGCAAGACCTAGTGCAGAAACTCCAACTACTAATAGTTGCATTGCTGAGGTGAAGATACCTGGTTACACTTCAGAGAGAGAATAGTTTGTGTACCAGCCGGCACCTCATCTTGTAGCTACACAGGAGTTTTGGCTGTAGTGCTCATCTTGGAGATGCCTTTGAAATCATTCTCTTGGCAATGTGTTGGAAGGTCCTCTGAAATTCAGACTGTTTGGTGAAGATACATGAGTATGAGTTTAGGTGTGTGACTTCAAATGCATGAAGTTTGATATTTTGTGCAGAAATAGCTTTAGGGAAAGATGTTTTTTATATTTATATATACACACACACGCAAATGCTTTTAAAAGTGCTTTGATATCTCTGGCTAAAAAACACTTAGAAGAAGCAAACTGTTCCCATTAAGAATCCATTTTCTTTGACCAATGTTGAAATATAGGAAAAGACATAAACCTCCAAATCATCCCATTGCAATTACTTAAGCAAAGTGCTCTAAATCACAATCCAATAGTGACCTGTTTCTACCACTGGTGAAAGTGGAAGGTTGTCGCCTGGATTTATGACCCTACCCTATTACAAAACATTTATGGGCAGGTATAACTTCTGGCCCCTAAAGCAAGCAAAAACTGATATTTAGCTTAAGTAGTCCTTCCCCTACAATGCAGACATTGCTTTGTAGCTCCAGGCCATGAAAGAATAGAAATACATGACATGAAAAGTTCCAATACACTTTTAAAATTCTTTTTGTCTCTTTTTTTTTTCTCTTTCCTAAGAGAATTTATCTTTCAGTTGTGCTCAGTGTCTTTTTTTTTTTTTCAATTGAATAGCTTTATCCTAGTTATAGGAACTGCTCTTTCTGATTATAAAAATGAGTAATACTTTAAGACTTTTTTCTTATGGGGTGGTGGTGGGGAATAAAATCCAACCTCCTTACTATCACTGGGGGCAGGAGGTCAGGTGTAATTTGTACATTTTAGATTTCCACCCAAATAAATGTTGTTTTTCCAAGAGGGTGCCACTTCAAAATGAAAAATTAAAAGAAAGCAGTTGCCATACTGGAAGACACAAAACCACAAATCATCTTGGGGAAGAAAATAAATCTTTGCCATTTACATGCTTTTTTCTGTATCTATCTGGGAAACTGTTGATAAAACCACGTAAACTATTAACTGGAAAAAAAAATTCAAATTCTAATTCAAACAATGGCATAACTTTCCTTCTAGAACATATGCAGACGTTATTAGAGAGTGAGGTAGCAGCAATGCTACCTTACATTGCTAGAATTGGAGTGAACATTTATCCATATTAACAACTTCACACAGGCTTGTGTTTTTCGATCTGTTTTTTTGTTTTGTTTTTGTTTTCTTGTTGTTGTTGTTTGCTTTTGTTTTGTTAAAAGTCCACAGAAATGCTGGGGTTTGATGTCCAGTCACACTGCAACAGCATTTAAGCTTCTTGCTTCCTGGCTTGCTTGTTCTGGAGTGGTGGGAAAGCATTATTAGCCCCATTTAATGGATGAGGGATTGTCTCAGAGGGAGGCATAAACACCATAATAGATACAAATGATGAAGTAATATGCAGAGTGAGGAATCAAGCTCAGGTTTTCTTAGTAGAACTAATTAAACACTATTTGCTTAATTGTATACTTGGTTTGGCTACTTAGTAAATAGTGACTCACCTTATCCAGGAGAAGAAAATCTGAAATCCAGATTATCTAGTTGTTTCAATAACTGAAGTTTTACTTTTTTCTCCATTTTGAAACAATGTTTAATTCAAAGTTTCCCAGTGTCTAACATCAAAACCACTCTTATTAATCGGTGAGATCCTGGAAATGATTTGAAATACTAACTTTTACTCAGAAGCAAAGTGGAAAAACACCACCAATGCCAAGACTTCCTTGCTCATCAGTTCTTTTTTGTGACATTTTGTAGTCCCAAATTAATGTCTGTCTTGAAAATATAGTCTTGCTTCCTCTTAACCTCCTATTTTACTACAATTAAGAAAAATCCTCTTTAATTGGGGCTATGTATAGCCTATGTTCTTCAGTTTCTCACTCTGATATATTATTCCATTCACTTCAAGATGAAAGAAAAAGTAGCATATGTTTTCACAGAGGATCACTTATGGATACAAAAACATTTGAGTTATGTTCTTCTAGCTATGTAATACTGTCAATCACATTAGGGAAAATATGGGAGTTGAGCAAATGATGAAACTAATCACTCCAGACTGCTGTAGCAATGTATGAGGATCATTGGGCTTGGTGTGAAAATGATTCAGTTGGCTTAAGATCTGGAAATATCCCTCTTGGATATTAACTGTAGAGAGTCCTTTGGGTGACTGAAGTAGGAAGATTAAAGTTAAGGAAGATCAATCAAGATTGAGCTAATATTGATTCCAAATTGGTTCCTGTTTTGTCTTCTGCAAAATGGAAAGCACAGAGTGCTTGCACAGCTTGTGCTGTTTAGAGACTGGCTTGTGGTGTTCAGACTGACACCATGTTTGTTTGTTTGTTTTTTCCCCATGCAGGTTTTTTGTTTCATTTTAATAAGCACAAAGGAAATTCAAGGTTCTTGATTGCTGGATACTCCTTTTACCCTGGGGAGCCTTCATTCACGTGAGTAAATTCATTATTGCTAAAAGGATTGCTGTTGTAAATACTAAGTCACCATAATGAGGGTTGCACAGCCTCCTCCCCAGCACTTCCTACAGCAGTTTAAATAGTACTATATATGTATTTTATGGTAGTTAGTATAATGCAAGTGAGTATGTGGTGTTTCACTTTATGAAGTGAGATCAGATGCCCCCTTGAGCTTGGCTGAGTACCTGGAGAAGGCAGGTAGCAGTGCCATAGGAGTACCCAGATTTTTTTTAGAGGGACCAAGTTTGTGCTCTGGGTTCCAGCTCAAGCAGAAAATATATTTGATATATATTATTACTTTTATTTATATATACACTAATATATTTATATATTTTTTAAATTTATTTATATATAAATAAATAAAATCAGGCTCATCTACAAAAGCATGTGCACCTAGCCCTCCAGTAAGACAGACTACTAGTATTGAAGCACAGCTGTACATGTCACCTCTTATTTGTAAGGTTTAACTTGAGGGGAAGTCCTGGGACCACTCTCTGAATACCTGTGGCATTCGGCAATGTGTTTGTATAACACAACTGCTCTCATTCAAAGAATGTTTTTGGTTGTGGGCAGAATCCTACCTGAGGAAGACCTTGAACCAAAGCATCTCCTCTCTTCTGGTTAGCAAGGAGTTGGATGTTATTTTCATTATTTTTTTTCACCACCCTTGGCTTAACTTGGCTGGTGTCTAACTTTCTCCGTGCTTTCAGTTATCAACACAAAGACTATTTCACATAAGGAAGCTGGCTTGTCTCTAACCCATAGTTGTTTTTTTTTTTTTTTAAAAAAAAAAAAAAGATGTTACAAGGCCTGAAAAAGAAAGCTCCCAGGAACAGTAGTTTAAACAGACAGAGATGCCTTCTTGATGACATTGTGAGCAAGAGTGACAAGATCTCTCCCTGAATAGGGACTGAAAAAGAAGATGAAGAAATAGCAGGGAGTTTACAGAAACAGTGTTAAATGCAGCCACTTGGTTATACTTCCAACCAGAAAGAAATGCTCTTCTGTTCTTGTTTGCAGATGTGGTGATAATGACTATCACTATTATGCAGTGTCCCATTTTCTTTTCATAATGGCAAAGCATAATGAGATTTATTTTACAGCATTGATAAACTCTTAAGAAAATGAAAACACAATTAACCTGAGCTGGTTAATCTCTTATACATCTTAATTTAGTATATTCTCCATTTTCAGCATGGGCTTGACCCTTGCATAATAGCCAAGTGATTGCAGGGCCTGTGATGAAGAGATAGACAGATCCATTCAGAGAGAGATAAGTGAATCCTAGAGAGACAGAGGATTTGTAAAATCAGTTCATCACTGAGCCTTTCCCCCTAGTCCTTCACAGACCAGCCCCTGTTAATGCAGGAATTTTTTTTTTTCTCACAAATAAATGAGAACCCACTCTAAAAATCCAAGAATGCATTTTTAGCTGGAAATAAACATCACAACCTGTCTCTTGTGTTCCCATTCACAGCTTCTTTATTCTGCCTTAATGTAAATGACAATCAGGTCTTTGGCATTTATCTTCCATTCTGCTTATGCTGTGTCTTTTTTTTCTTTTTAACCTTGTTTTTAATGGATTTTCTTTACCCTTTAGTGCATTGGTGGAGATAAATCAGGAATGAATTTGGACCTGGTCTTCCTCTGTGTAGATGATAATTTGTATCATGCAAACTGAGTAAAATCACTTGGAGAAATAGGAGATGCCAGTCAGGAATATAAATAGGAATTTTCTCAAGAAGGTGACTGGACTAAGACTATAATTTTCCTGATAGTGTGCTTGTCCAGTAACAGAATAAGTATAATCAGATCATGAAATATAATATCTTTTTAACAGCTCTTTGTATGTTTTGAGAGAGAAATATTCCTATAAACATCTCTGAGGAAGGAAATAATAAAGGTATTAGAAATGTATTCCTACAAATGCTTCCTGCAAGATATAACCAGACTCAACATTTTTTTATAAACCAACTTAGTAATAATTTAGTAATGTTAATCAAAATGATCAGAATAGCAACATAGAAACATGTATCATCTTTATCAATGGTGTTTAAACTTGTGCTAGTCCCTGAAACAAATACATATGTGCCTTTGCAGAGTCAGGGCCAAGTGTAGGAGGCAAATGTGGCTGTTAAATCTTGTCTTCAGTCTGTCCTACAGCTTTCCAGCTCCCCTCTGTTGCTGAAATGGGTCAGGAATTCAGATTGGCTCATACTTTGAAGATATTTCAGTTGATGCAGTTTGAATGTCTATAGAAATGTTTGTCTTGAGCAAAACTTCAGCATTCAAGTCATTCATGGAATGGAGGATTGCTGAGATGGAGTAAAATGCATGAAATGAGTATCTCAGCTAGATTTCCAGCCTCCTGTAGTGTGGTACCTTCTTACTAGACTGGACTGGGCTTTTACAGAAATGGAGGCTTGGGGAAACTGGATCTGCCAGTGCTTAAGTGTATATAGATGTGTGCGCGTGCATGCATATATGTATAATTCAAACTCCAGTGGGGAGAAGTGACTTCACAGGAGCTTTCCCCTTTCCTGGGAAGTTATGCTGATTTGCAAATGTAAGACTGTCTAATGACTGTGAGCTACAGTAACAGGTACTTCCTAGAAAATTTGCTACATCTCTTGGTCTCACCAGGCATCTCACCCCATTGCTATTCCATTATTTCCATTTCTTGGATCTGTCCTTCATTGCTGTAAATCTGAGGTGCAGACATGGCCATAATTATTGCACTTCCCCCGGAATGGTTTGATCTTTACCTCAGTGCAGTGGCCCAGGCCTTGGAAATGCTTAGGGTCTTGAAACGCTTAGGGTCCTGAAACCCTGGTTATTTCTTTTTAAGACTCAAACCAGACTGGGCATTGCCTAACTCAAGCCTCTTGTGATTCAGACACTGTACTATTGAGGGGAGGGGTCCCTAAAAATTGGTGTTAAGCCCCTCTCTGATGTCAATATGGTGACCTGCTGCTGATGTAAGGGGGTCTTGATGGTTCTTGTGGTCCTCTATTGACAACCCACGTTTCTGTTGAAAGGGTAATCCTAGCACCTGCCCATCTTCTGTAAAGCACTTGGAAATCCTGTTTTATGCTTTGGACAGACACTGTTCCTGACTCAAGGGGATGGTTCCACCTGTGTGATGGGCAGCAGTGGGGGCCCTGTGCTGGGTCCTCGGGGCTTGGGCTGCCTGTCACTCCACTGCGTGCAGAGTGACAGGCCCTTAACGAGAGTGGCTGTAGCAGGCAGTAGCCTAATAAAAGTAATCCTATTTACAGCCTGCCTTGAGATGTTGCTCTGAGTTGAAAAGTTCACCTCTGGCGGTTTCCTGGGCTTGTCACCTTTTCTGCTATTTCCCTTGCATATAGCTGAAAGGCTCAGATTTTTATTAAATGGGAAATAGAAATAATAAAGGAAAAAAAAAATACAAACTAAAGCATGTTCTTGAATATGGCAGGAGTCCCATCTCTCCAAGTTTAACGGCAGCACATTTTTGTCTCCCTGTCAGAGAGAAAAAGCAGTTCTTATAAACCTAATCTACAATATCACATATCCTTTGTATGTGGCTGATATTATCTCCTATCCATGGGCATTCAATCCTAACTTAATTAACTTGGCAAGCAGAAGTATTGTGCTGTGGCACAGTCTGTGTCTGTTATGCTCACAGACCATCATACCCAGCTGGGTATCAAGGCTCTTTAGCTGCCTACACTTACTTTTGATCTGTGTGACATACAATAAATCCAGTCAGCAACCCCATAGAGCTTGGCTCTATATCACCACTTTCTAAGGAATGGACAGACTGGTTTTTTTGCTTTTTCTGTAGAATTAAAGCCTTCTCTGCTTCCCAGATGAACTTGAAAGAAGCCTTATTTTTCACTGTTTGATTGTATTTCTTAGACCATTGTGTAGAAGGGTGGAAAATACAGACTGTGAGAAGCCACTGGGATCTATTTTAAGCATCTGCAGCGTTACTGGTTGGAACATTAACATTCATACGCTACTGGGTTCAGATTTCAATTAAGTTGTTGTAAACACAGAAGAATCCTCTCTGACATGGTTTAGCACTTTAATGTGAACAAGAGACACTGGAATTGACTAGATTTTTATATAAGGAAATGGGTGCTCTGAACTTGGGGCCTTTTTGAGGTTTGAATAATTTCCAGGAATCAGCATCTCCTCCATTTCCTCTACACTGATGTTCATTCATCCTTGTATTCTGATCTGCCAAATCTGAGAGAGCAAGGGAGTGGCTAAAATATTACAGAGAACTTACAGCATGTCTAGGAGACTAAACTTATTAAAATAACATTGTAGTCTTCTAGGCTATTGCAAGTAGAGGAAAGGATCTTGTTGGATTATAAAACCTCGTTAATAAATTACTTTCAATATATTTAGTCATTTCTGGTATTTTGGAAAGACCTGAATGGAAAAATCTTTTTAATGAAAAAATATTTTCCTTTCAGCAACCAAAATTTGACAGTGTTCAGGTAATAAAGTGAACACTTTAAATTCTGTCACCACATATATACACATGCTACATAGGGGACCTCTCACATGGCCAGGTGCTGAAGAAGGTAGCCCAGAAGGCCCTGAAGTTGCCCAGTACTCATCCGATTCTACATGTTTGAAAACTTACGTATATACATATATACCATATATATATATATATACACGTGTGTGTGTATATATATTTTTGTATATATACAATATATATAATATGTGTGTATATATAAAAAAAGTCTCTAATGAACAGTAGCTGGAACTTGAATATAATTTATTTAGAGAAGTGCAGCATTTTTACTACAGAATAAAGAATAGTAAAAAAAATTGTTAGCACTTTTCATTGAAAATGTATTTATAGATTTATATATAGCCACATCCATTGATAATGAAAGTTGTATAAAAAGCAGTGCTAAGTCATTGATGTTAAACTTTGTGGCATAAATGTGTTAAATAGTTACTACTTATATCTGGAAGTCCTGTTACAGGAGAGATGGAAAAGACGAGAGAAATTCCAACAGCTTCACTGGGGAAAGGGAGGAATTTAATTTCAAAGTCTTGTGTGGGACTGTTTTGGGACAAATAGGAACCTATATAAGAGCTATTCAAACTTCTCATTCTCTGTGTTTAATGGTAGCTGTGTGTCAAAGGTTAACTGAAGTTCAAGAGCCATTTTTCTTTTTTTTCTTTTTGCAGAAAAAAATATGCTGTGGTTTAAATAAAAGCAAATATGTTTGGATACAGAGTTAGAGATGTTAAGTACTGCTTGGTAAATCTAAATATAGGAAGCAAAAGAAGAAAGTCCGTCTGCCTTAGAGAGAACTTATTAAAAATTGCTCTTTAGACTTTAACACCTCAACAGTTTTACAAGCTGTTTTTTAAAAATCTGAACTTAACTTTTAAGGGCTCAAATTTGACTGGGAGATGTACATGAAACCATATATCAAACAAACAGCAGTAGTTCCTGAAACAAAAATTGATTGTAACGCCTATCTGAGGCATGCCAGGCATATCTTCAGGCTGCTTCTAGAGTCACTTTGAGCTATAGGATCTTCAAAACACTAGAGAAAAAAATAATAATAACGGAGGGAGGAAAAAAAGCAACCTCCCAATTCTTGACTTCCCAAAATAGGGAATATATGTGCTCAAAGCAGAAAGAAACTGATTAAGATGGTAGATTCAAAATCAGACTATTCTAATTAGAAATGGATTTGTACCAAGCTCCAGACAAAAAGCCATTCACACGTCAGTCATTTTGGAATTTATGCACTGAGAATGCAGTGGACCAAACTTTCCTAATAGCAACAAATTTATGTAAATACGTACTTAGCAACTTCTCAGACACAATTATCTTTGTTACAACATCTGGTACCTGAAAGCTAAAGATTAGGAAATATGCTGGGAGTTCACTGGGGACTTTGCCACTCATTCATTCCATCAAAATTGGAGAGAATTGGGAATAGCTGTGATTACCCAGAGGTAATAATGATGCTAAAAGTGGAACAGATTAAGCTGATCCTTTTTTTCATTTTACTCTTCCTTGAAGTTGATTATTTTACAGAAAAGTATCAACCTAACAAAATTTTAAAAATTGTAAGAAATCAAAGCACTCGGGACAGGATCATCTTGGTTATCTCTACCTGACTAAATGGAAGGCATCCAATCTAAGTAGTTGTGTAAACTCCTTTCAGTAACCAATGTTGAAAAATAAATGCCCCCAGGCACTTGTCAGCCTGTCCTAATAGAGATGTGAGGCCACTAATAACACCCTGAACATGTTCTTTCACTTGAGGACATTGTGAACCTAGATGATGACCTCAGTGAATCTCTCCTTAAATTTGACCAATGTGTCTATTAATGTGCATCCTGCTGGGTGTTCAGTTCCCTATTGAAGTGTTTTTTTGATCAGAATACCTGTGTTGTATCTGCTAGTTATGTCTGAAGATTTTTCTAATGGCACTGGATTTCTATCTGTGAGAAGATGAGTCCTGTTGTTATAGGTGGATCCAGATACAGGTGTCTCCATTGCAAACATCAGGAAGTAGATGCTTGACTCTACAGCTGAATCCTCCTCCCTCCTTTACACTTTAGGAGAGATGGCTCTTACTTAGAGGTTAGATCAACAAGATATGAGAAATTTCAGTTGGATCCTTCAGGTATGCTGAGTGTTTGAGGATGAGAGCATGAGTGATAGATTCCCTTAATCATCCCAGATGAAATAAGGATTTTTTTCCTAATGCCCTCAACTAGAAGGCTGTAGAAAGAGCTTCCTTCTCAGTTAACTTCTAATGCTTTAGCATGCAGTCTGGTGAGGTATGAAGACAGGTACTGGTATAAAACTCTTCTATTCAGCCTAGCTAAAAAAAAAGTCTCACATTCATTTGTTGTACGTTTCTCTCTAGATTTTTTCTTACGATACCTGGGACATAATAGCTGTCTCAGCACATATCTACACGACCCATATAGGGACAAATGAACTGGACCGGGTCACGACAAACCTGGAATAAGAGGTTATTTCCAAATGCAATGGCAATTTTGTCACACTTTGCTATAAGTTGGCTGTATGTGGACCTGTGGGGGTATAAAATCTGTACAGATGCTTCCCCCTCTCTTGTGTGGGTCTTCTCTGCCTTGTTCTGTCTAAAATGAAGGCATGCCCAAAGAGTCTTAGAAATGTTCCTTACCACACACCTCACCATCTTGCATTCAGCTGAGAAACTGAGCACTGGGTTAGGGCCAAACAGTCATGAGGAGTTGCACTTAATTTGACTGCCATTGTCTCATAGCAAAGTAGATATGGTAAGCCTGGCAGCTGATTTCCTACAGGATTCTGCATTTCATCTTTCCTAGTAAGAAATAAAGCCAAGAACACTTTTTTTTTCTCCTGTAAACAATAGTTGGCATGGTTTTCTTTGGTTTACAGATTTGCCCTTACAGGCATGGGTTTCACCTATACAAACTTTAAGAAGTGAAAAGATGGAAATGCAACACTACTACGTCTAATACAGTTATGATCTAGTCCCTGTTGCTGCTCTGGAGAAAATTAGTGTCATGGTGATGAAATCCAGCTATATCACAATTTCAAGTGATGCACTAGTAGCCATGGCAACAAGGTATTCCCTTCCAGTAAATGCCTGTAATGGTGCTTTTAAGATTGTACATCAAAGCCAAAGCATAGCGTTGAATCACCCTGGAGCAAGTACTGACTTCAAAGCAAAAAGTTCAGAACAATAGGTTATTCACAAACAGAGAATAATTCTGTTCCCATTTACAAGTTTTTCTTTTGGATATGCTCCAGGATAAAAGTGGGACCGATATAGTGGATGGAGCACTAGCTGTCTACTCTGTGGTTACTGTAGCACCTCTTGCACTCTCCTCTTTTTCTGCATGGCTTCTGCTACCCTGCACGGGCCTGGTGTCCACTGCTGTCCCTTTGAGCTCTGCAACAGTCAGCATGGTTCAGGCTGGCAAGGGAGAAGGAGATTTGCAGAAATAAGAAGGATCTGGGGCAGGTAAATAATTGAAACAGATGACCTATTCTTCTAGTCTGGCTAGCTATTCTACTAGCCTTACTGTGAAATGTTAACACTAAATTAAGAGACTGTTGTTGAAAAAGGTGATGAAGGAAAAATACAGCATAAAAATGGCTTTAAAAATTAAATAAACAAAACAGCCTGGAAGATATTCATGTCTGAAGAATATTAATGTTTTGCAAGGAATATTGAGCTTATTGCTAATTAATCTTGCAACCTCCAAAAATGTGAGTTGAAGAAAAAATCCTTGTTACACAGGGTTTTTATTTTTACATCATTCATGTAGTAGTGAGGCCTGTTATCTTTCTGGAAAACTGAAGCGCCACATTTCTCATTTTTAAAATTATTTCCATTGAGTATCATGGCAGGAGTTATTTTTACTTTGAAATATCTTATTTTCCACCACAAACCTTTACAATGTACCATCCCTTATTGTGTGGTGATTGTAATGACCAGGTCAGGACACTAGTGCTTCAAAGGATTTTAATTAACAGTAACTATGGTGAATATAATGAACTCGCAACAGGAAATACTTGGCTGAATATCTGAAATGGCTTACTAAGTTGTCAAAGTTTTTTTGTGATTGAGTTCCTTATGTGGCAGATACTGCAAATACAGAGATTCTTTTTTTAAATTCATGCATATATGTTTATCTGTGTGCATATATATAGTTAGCTTTTTATATACTGGAGCATCAATTCTGAGCTTGTTTCCAACATCTGGAAACATTATGCTAACTCCTTTAGAAATTCACAAAATTTTGAAAACCCATAAGCATTTAATAGTCTGCCAGGCTATTGGACTGTTTGTTTCTTGTCAATTTGCTGTAGGAAGCAATTATAAACTAGCCATGTCTTGATAAAGCATAGTTTTGTTTTTTTTTTCTTTGCGTGGGTAATACTATTAAGACCAATGAAGGGATGATGGGAGTCTTGATGCATGTTTGGGGAGGGGGGGGAATAATTTGAAAGTCAAATTTTCAAAGAAAAGTAAAGTAATAATGACAATAGACATAGAATCATAGAATGGATTGGATGGGAAGGGACCTTAAAGATCATTTAATTCCAAGCATCCACAGCTTCTCTGGGCAACCTGTTACCACCCTCCAAGTAAAGATTTTCTTCCTAACAGCTCATCTAAATCTCCCCTCTTTCAGTTTAAAACCCCCTTGTCCTATCACTACCTGCCTGTGTAAAAAGTCCATCTCCTTTTTTATAAGCCCCCTTTAAATACTGAAAGGCTGCAGTAAGGTCTCCCCTGAGCCTTCTCTTCTCCAGGCTGAACAACCCCAAATCCCTCAGCCTGTCTTCATAGCAGAGGTGCTCCAGCCCTCTGAGCATCCTCATGGCCCTCCTCTGGACCTGCTCTAACAGGTCCACATCTTTCTTGTGCTGGGGGCCCCAGACCAAAACCTGAAGCTTATGTCTTTAAATAATAATAATAATAAAAAAGAAAATTAAGTTAGGATGGTGTATCTCTTACCCATGAATGTGAGATGGAATTTCCTAACAGGTACATCATGTATAGTCTCATCAGTAAAGCCAACATCTTCAAAAAAAAAAAAAAAAAAAGTGACACGAGCAGCCTCTAGCTAAAAATACTGTGAAGAGTAAGTGCTGAATGTCAGCTTTTCACTGATCCTGGCAAACAGCTGAGGTCTTTCCCTTCAGCTCTTCACACTGACAGATTCTTTTCTTATTCAGTTCCAGCCTCTAAAATCTCCTTGCCATAGCCCATCTTCTGCAAAGATCTCACACACGTGCTGAAAGCTCAGTTTAGAGTGAGGTTTGCATTCATTGCTGACTAATTCTATCAGGCTTCTGTGGAGTTTTTCTTGCATGTGTGTGTTTTTCTTAACCAGAGGAGATGAGAAGGCAATTGATTTTTTTGGAAGGTTAATACTTCACACTGCTAAGTCACCAAACAAGGTTTGTGTTTTTTTTCTTTTTTTAAGAAAAGAGAACATGCTCTCATGTTCCAATTCAACTATTTAACCCATCTTTTTCAAGATGGCAAGTTATGTATTGAGAGGACAAATATTCATCTTCGTAAAAGCTTTCACTCAAAGCAAGTGATGTGCTATTCAGTACTACTCAAAACTGTGGTCGCTTTACCCGTATGAACGTCGATAACTGTAGTCCAATAATTGTATACTTATGCTGCTGTTTGTCTGCTTCTCATTTGAGAAACGAGGCTTAATTAGAATTCCAAGTGTAATTCGTTTGTTTCATGGAGAAGCTGCCAAGTGCAAGATCTGACATTCAAAACAAAATCAATACTTTTGTAGAACATTTAAACATCTCAGGTAATATCACAGGACTGAAGTAATTTGCGTCATGTGCAAAGCGCTAATTAGAGATGCAACAGGAGTAAAAATTGTATTTCTTCATTATTCAGTCTGCGCTTTACTGTTCTGCTCATACAAGGCTATTGATTAAATGTTCATGTTTATTATAGCTCCCCCCCTCCAATCATGAGAAATGAGAGTTAAGATAGATGGAATATTTTCATTCCTTGTCGGGTATAAGAGACACTCAAGGTCAGATGCAGATAAGGAGAAGCAAGGAAATGGAAAGGTTTTGTTTCTATAGTGTTGAGCTATGGATTTTTTTTTAAAGAAATATCCCTGAATTTCTGTCAAGGGAGTCAGGTATTAGTATTGTTCTTATCTGTTTAAAAAGTGTTAGATTTGCTGAGCACATAGTATCTGGATCTAAAAGTTTCTTCATCCTCTGAAAAGAATTCATAGGGCCAAATCTCTGAAAGCTCATTTAGATGCCAAGATACCTCATTCTAGGTAGAGACTTATTCATCCCAGAGAGTCAATTCATGAACTAAAATATAATTCAACATTGAATCAAAAGGCTGACAGATTGCAAAAAGGCTTCTTGTCCACCTTTCTGCTTTAACAAGGAAGCTTGCTAAACTTCTAAAGACATCCAGTGCTGGAAGGCATTTGATAACCTCTGTGGAGCTCCAGTGATTCATTTGTTGTTGAAAAGAATTTTGGTACATCCACAACCTCTCTGCAGTTGAAACCTCTTATTTCTTGGCTGTTCTAACTTGGAGGTAGAGCACACACTGTTCCCTTTCTTACTGCTGCATTTTTTAATATATTCGAAGCCAATTATCCTGTTCTTACCAAACACGGCTGGAATCTGGCTCTTGGTCCTGGGTTCATCTCCTCTGGGAATCTAATTGAGATCTCTATGTCAGAGGTCTAGTTGCCAAGTGGAGATGGGTAGACCCATCCACAAACATTCTGAATCTTAAGTGGGATGAATCAAGCTGAGCTGGATGAAGCTAGGCTTAAGTGTTTTGTTTTATAAGGCTTTAAAGGCTTTATACCATGTGGCAATAAAATTCTGAAGAGAGAGGTAGGAAAAAAAATGGAGAAAGTACAGTTACATAGGTCATCTTCTGGTTGTCTGGAGCTGAAAGTCAAGAAATGAACAAGTAAGCCCTGGGGCATCTTAAATAATTTTGGAGAGGTCAGATATCAACCTTACAGCTAAGCCCATTTGTTTCAAAAGGTGCTGAATGGCTATTTCACAGGGAAGAATTGAAGAGAAGGATAAAGACTCTGTCAGCGATAGATGAGAGAAAAAGCAGAGTTTTTCATCAGACTTTCACAGGATTTAATGAAGTCTTACCACCCCTGGTTAACAGGGAAGAACACCCAGAGAAACACTGAAATAGGATTGGTCCTCTGGCTACTGTTTTCTGGTATACATGTCTATGCCCCTAACAAAAAACATAAGATGCTGCTGGAGTGTAAATGTTAAAGACTTCAGTCAGTAGCGCTTACCTAGATGTCTTGTCTGATCTGAGATAGCCCAGGCAGTGCCATCTGGTCTGCAGCTGTTGCTCCAGATGTGCACAGTCTCCTTCAAGTCCTGTGCGAGATCTGCCAGTGCCAGGTGGATGTTTTGGATACTGTAGGATATCTTGAATGTAGCTGGGCCACCCTAAGTGAGGGCAACTGAAAGAAATCAAAAGTCAGGAAAATTCTGTATGCTTTCAGAGATGGCTAAACGTGAGTCAAAAACCATGTAGACACATTAAGGTCCAATCCCAAAAGCAGTATAGCCGTATCAGTGTAACATTAGAACAAGGATAATTGGCTTTAGCTTGCAGCAAAGAAAGCTTACTTGAGAATAACTTGTCAGTGTTACTTTGGGGGTTTCTTCACCGGTGGTGGAGACAGCGCTAGCAGGGTTAACTCTGCTGAGAGAATCTTCATAGATATATATAGAAATATATTTGCATTAAGAAAAACCAAGAAGCATTCTGGAACAGGTATCTATGTATATCTTAATGATGTTTTAAGACATGAAATTCTGCAGAAATGGCTTTGTCCCAGTTCTTAAATTCTAGTCATTTCAAATTCAGAAATATTCAAAAAATATATATTTTGATGTTGAAAAACCCATTTTTCTGGAATTCCATTGTTTCCTGAACAGTTTCAACAAACAGCTCATAGCTGTTAATGTGATTGCTACATGCATATCTACTATTATACAGGCTCATTGGGGAGAAATCTTGCTAAGCTGTTTCTACAGCACCCTGTGCACTGACATTCTACTTCAACAACAATTTTTTTCTAATTGGATGGCAATAAAAATGATAAATACAAGTATTTATACAGTTTCCATGTTATCATTAATCTTGTTTTCTTTTACTTTCATTTGAAATGTGAGAAGGATAATAAAGTGTACAGATGAAATTTTCTTTAATATCTTTAAAGAAAGTGTCTTTAATAGCAGTGTGTTTAAGTAAAGTGCATTGCTTAAGGAAGGTCTTCTATCAAAAGAGGCCTCAGAAAAAGGCAAATTTGCTTGTGAGATAACTGGGCAAATGTGATAAAGGCTGCTATTCTTTCAAAGGAAGTGAGGATAAAAAATGAAATAACACTAAGTTTTGTCTTGCTAGTAGAGGTAATATTTAATAATAAACAGCAGAAAATGTGGAGCTTTGGGAGTTTCTTTTTAGGGTTCTTGTTAAAAGATGAAATAATATAAGAATGAATATTATGGAATAGCCTTCTGGAATATATTTGCTGATAATGGAAATAAGGCTGGCCTATTCACTGAGGTTATACATTGAACAGTTCTGCACTGTATTAAAAATTACTGAGTCTTTCAGAAGTAAGCTAATGCACTGCATGTAGCCATTCAGATTCTGTTAACCATTAAACTAAATAGAATACTTTCATGCATGATTTCATTCAGCTAGATGAAGAATGCAGTAGTGGGTCTGCATAGGTAATGGATAAGAGTGGAAGTAAAAAAAAAATAGATAAAATCTTTGTGTTGGGTGGCATTTCCATGTGATTTCAAATGCTTTATCAGAGGTCATTATGGATACCCCACTCGTGTTAAATATTACAATCAAGGACAATCATCTAATACAGCTGTTTGTACCTGCTGGGAGGAAAGGAGCAGGTTAAAAGTGGCTACTGATGATCTAGGATCCTGAATTTTTTCTTATGGTAAATTCTTTAAGTTTCTTTGAAAACAATAGATTGTGGCATCTGGGCAGCCTCGCAAAGCCCTGTAACAAATGACAAACTTTGTGTTTATCTTAAATCAATTGTCATCCTTCCATTTTGTTAATCTCAACTTTCATTAGCCAAAAAAAAAGACATTAATCAGGTGCAAGTCTAATAGGGCTACTTTTTTACTTCAGTAAAGGAAAAATTGTCTACACCGAAACAGTGTGTAGATCTGGGTAATGCCTACAAGTCTGAATTACTGTCTAGTTTGTGCTGCTTACCTTGCTGAGTGTGCTTCTCTGCTATATAGCACTTCTAATCACCCTTTTCTGCCGCTGAACTTGCAGCCATAGCTGTCACACTTGGTGGTTATGGAATAATATGCAACGAAATTATTCTGAAGGAAGTCCTAAATTTCATTCATGTTTGTTGTTTATTTTTCCTTCAATCAGTATTATAGCTTATAACTTTCCTTTGCTCTGGAAAAATAGGCCTTTAAAAGCACTAAGTACATAGATATTTCCTCTTTGCCCATATCAGGAATAGTTCAGATATGTTTACTTTTTTTTTCCTGACACTCATCAACTCCAATAGATGTTTAATTTCTCCTTGGTCATCATAATAATCTCCCCAGTACTTATCTCGTGAGGGAAGGGGAATACACTTCTTGAGATGTTTTTGCATTTTGAGCTATGCTAGAGCTCTTGCAGTAAGTTCCGTTTGTAAATATAGAACATTTGCATTTAAAACAGCTTGAGGAAAGGTAACATAGCAGATAGGCCAGCAGGTAACTCACCAGGTCAACTGTCAAATTCTCCTGGCTGATGAATTGTGGGTTTTAGTGTCAAATGAGCTATGGTATGTCTCCCTTTCTGTTATCAATACCCTTGTTATCAATAACTTGTTATCAAGTTAATAGTTTATAGTAAGGTTAGATAAGTCTGTGTGAATTGCATAAGCAAATGTTGGATAACTCTGGAAAGCTTAGGACTAGTCAACTAGGCCTGGGGATTTTGGTGAAAGTTTTGCCATGCTACTTTTTTTAGCATCAGGCATGGAAGTGAGTCAAATCCACACGTAGCAATTGCTCTAAATACATACGGGAAATCATTTCTGTCTGTGTTGCACATTCTGGCTGCAATTTTAAAAACACAAATAACTTTCTGGGGTTATATTCAAGTAAGGCATATTGACATTCAGTAGCAGTAAAAAAAGGTCGAACGTGAACACTTACAGAATTTTGAGACTGACTTCGTATTATAATGCTTTTAAATCATCTCAGAAAAGGAATTTTAAAGTATACTATGGAGAATCCTTAACAAGAAAGCTTTAATGTATTATACATATGATGGTATTAGTGGTAAGCCTCAATGTCTTTCCTTGCAAAAGTAGAATATCCCAGAGAAGGCTTCAACAGACTATGCCACTTAAGTTTCTCATGCTATATCAAAAATTTTACAAACATCACAGTTAACGCAAACAGGTCTTCCAACTTCCTGGCTTATTTAATATTCTTACAACTGTAAACTGTATTTTTTACTAGAATGCAATGGATTTTGCAGCAATCAGTTTTTTTGATGATAAACCATTGATGATGGTTTATACCATTTCCTTCTTAACCCTTTAAAGACTTTTCTAGTGATAAAGTTCTACCCAGCTAATCCTGTTACATTCCCCTAGATGATGGAACTGAAACAGCCTTAGAGAAACTTGGTGTCTAATGCATCTCTGGTGTGGTCTTAGAAGATGGTGTTGCTGACATTTGTCAGCATCTTTGATCTTTGTCTTTGTTTTTAACTTCTGGATATACTTAATATATTTATAGCAGAAAGGTTTCTATTGCCTTAAAATTCTTGTCACAGCATCACTTTATCTTTCTGAACAGTGCAGAATTTGTAGCTTACTGAGACTGGCAAAGGTTTTCTGCTCTCATTTCCTTCTGCACTTGTAGTATTAACAAATCATTTAAGTGTAATTCCCACACGGCATTCATGCACTTTACAAAGCAATAGGACAATGTAACAGAGCCATACTACTAAAGATAGCCCTACAAATTAGAGGAAAATACAATCAGTTGGCATTGAGAGTCCATTTAAATGAGGACAACAGGATGGTCTTTATTTCTTTAGAGAGGCTAATCTACAAATAAATGACTGCAAAAAGAGAGAAACTATTCAATGTGTAGTTTCTGGGGAGTTGCTGGAATATGTATGAGTTGACAGTACAAGATCACTACATGTGATGGCTGATAGGCAATGAGCAAGGCAATTAAGCAAGAGAAAGATAGATAGCAAAGTCTATCGAAAGGTAACATGTGGAGTTGTGTTGGTCCTGCAGCACTGTCTTGCACTATTTACAGATCTGTATAATTGTGTAAGAATGGGAGATAGTCCCTCTAAGTTCATAAAGCAATGTGCTCTGGAAAAGGAGGAAGACTAGACTGGCAGAATATTTAAGGATCATCCATAAATCCTAGTCCCTGTCTACCAAGAAGTACCACTTGTGAAAACAGACTAGTCCTTTTTAACAAAATGAAGGTATTCCAGATATCAGTGGCAGCAGGAGACAAGAGGGTGGATTTGAAGCAGGTATAAATGTCTCTAAAGCTCCCTCTGGGGGTGTTGAGGAGAGAGGGGAAAAAAATATATACGATCAGCAGACAAATCCATCTCAAGACATTGCTTTTCAGGCTGATCAATGATTTCTTCACTTGGAAAACTAAGTAGGTGCAGGCTTAAAAAAAAATAAAAATAAAAATTAAAAATCGCACTTTCCACTTGTACAAAGGTCAGTTGATGCACAGCAAGAGTATTTATCCACAGCTAAATTAGTCTCCTTCACTGGCTATGTTTCTGATACTGTGCCTCCTCCCTTTTTTACTTACCCAGTTGACTGCAGTAATCTCTTAGCCTTGATTTCCAAAACTTTTGGGCAGAGAATATATGACTGAGCTGTATAACATCTATCTGCCACCAGAAGGCCCAAGACAACTACTATGTTGTTTGTTTTGCATTGTATGGAAACTTGACCTAGTTATGCAAAACCTTTTTTTTGGGGGAAAAAAGAAGCACACCTTGTGTATAAATCAGCAATTTATTGTTGGTATAGTTGAAATCATAACAGTCTGATCCAAATTATTATTAGTCCAGATGTGATTATTACAGAAAGAAAGGAATAA
This sequence comes from Anseranas semipalmata, assembly GCA_013399115.1. Lineage (NCBI taxonomy): Eukaryota > Metazoa > Chordata > Aves > Anseriformes > Anseranatidae > Anseranas > Anseranas semipalmata. Next base: position 503,338 of record VXAA01002394.1, read on the forward strand.
TATTGCAGAAACAGACTCATTATGAACCATACTATTAATATTAACAACCACATGCTTCTAGGATCGGCCCCTGTTTTTGTCATGCTCACCCTTCCACTGACTCTTGGTGTCCTAATGTTGATGGCTTCAGTCTGGGGGAGGGTTATGGTGACTCGCAGCATCTCTAGCCCTTCACTTTGGAAAGCAATATTGACACATTACATCCAAAATTACTATTTGTGGTGGAGTGTATATAAGTTAGATGCTACTACTTTTCTATTTGTTACCCTTAAAGCTGGTTTTGCACTGCTACAGGGCTGAATTTCTCTGATCATTGGTGAACCATTGCTTTATTGCACAAGTACTCCAGTGCCAGCCTGTGCCTCACCTCTGATCATCCCATGCTGGTATCCCTCCACACCACATTGTGTCCCTACTCCATGAGAGCCTCTGCTGTCACATACATCTGTATTCCTACACATTAAATCATAACGTTAATCATACACATATCGACATATACAGAGTAACTGCGTTTTGCATCTATTTAAAAACTTTTGCTGTACCATGCAAATATAAACAAAGTAAAAACAAATTAGCCATAATGACCTATTGCTAGAAAAAAATGCTGTTCTGGCTAAAGAAGCTAAGACATCCCCAGGCAAGTCAACACAAGTTCAGACAAAATGAGCCTGACAAGCCTTGCTTCTGAGACCTTGCAAACTCAGTACAAAACTTCTTAGCAATAGCAATACTGTATTGTTCCACAGGGCTACAAACTGATGTTCATAACTTCATGAACTACTTTATCAGATCTAGCCTTCAGGAAGACAGCATCGAGATCTGCAGTCTACGGTTTTACATTTTTTAAATCATTGCTGCAATGGATGTGAAATGTTGGGAAACCCAATCTGTCAGCAGGCGGGAAGGAGAAGCTGCAGCCACATAACCCCAACTCCTAAACTGAAGTAAATCTGACCTGATCAAGGATGTTACCCCAGCTCTGTGCCATGGTCAATTCTTCCTGGGGCAGAATATTTTCTTCTCTGGACAGTTGATCCTTTGCATGTGATTGCCTGCAGCATTTCCCTCCAGGTTTCGCCTAGAGGTTCCTTGTCTCAGGCCACTTTGTTCATGTAGCTGTTGCCTCAGGGAGACTGTGAGGATAAATTTATTAAGACTTGTAAAACATTCAGATGTTGTAATGAGAAAGGTCAGATAAAAGTATTACCAAAAAATTCAAGCAGGATATGTTATCGGGGCTAAGGAATCAGCTTTCTAGAACACGTTTGTCAGAGCTTGTTTCCCTGAACTACTCACCAGTAAAATTTACCACTTTATAATCAGTTCTTAGGCTGTCAATTGAGTAGTTAAATGCTTTAGGGAGAGTATCATAACTAATCAGTGAATCATTTATTTACAAATAGTTTTCTCCTCTTGAGCAGCTGCAATGTTGATTGATCTGAGGCTTTCCATCAGATAGTGAGATAAACCTACGTTCGTTATGTGTTGCTCCAAAGCCTGTTGAAGTCAATGAATCTCTTAATTGACTTCCTTGGGCTTTGGAATAGCCTCTATTTCTGTAATCTCTAAAAGCCATACAGAAACACTGTTTCCAAATTTTGCCTCTATTATTCATCTACAAGAAAGAGGAGAATCACTGAGAAACTTTTCATTTTCTCATTGTACATGAATCCAACTGAGACATACTATTGGCTGGGGAATACTGAAGACGTAAATGGAGATGAAAACATGTACATCTTGAGGGGCAAAGGAAGAACATGTCCAGTATGAATTATCAAGGATGAAACAGCAAATAACTTGGTGAAGCTGAGGAACAAAATAAATTTTTATGAAAAAAATGTACAGCCCTAGAATATCAAACAGGTTGGCAGATGTGACACAGAACATCACACAGTAGGAAGACTTTTAAAATTATTTAACTTTTTCCGATCTAATAATCGCATAAATTCTTTGAGTCCTTTAATTTCTCTGCTTTGAGCCATATTTTATTCTTATCTTTTAAGGTTATTTTACTACTCTTTTTTTTTTTTTTGAGGCTATTTTTCCTTGCTGCTTCTTTTCTGAGTTTATGTGGATATTTCTATTTATGAAATGGGTCTTTCCAGAGGAGATGACTACTTGATATTAAACAAGTTGAATAATGAAAGGTATGTACAGAATATAACAGCAAGATGAGGAAGGAAAACAATGAAGCTTGATCCTGGCACTGATGCAGGATGCAAAAAGTTATAGGGCTTTAGAAATCAAGTAGATGGACTGATGATGTGCATAATTAATGGATAAGAGCGGTGGCAGTGAGAATTTTTTTTCTAAAGAAAAAAAAAAAAGTTCTTTAAACACTTGTTTAGATGTATGGACAATCTTTAACCTGTTAGATCTTGAGAGCATATTTTGCAAACTAATTTCCCTTCTGCTTTGTTTGTATATATATTGTATGCTTTGAGAGGTTATTCAGTGCTGGGCATTGTCTTATTCTTTGAAATTAAACCTTACGCTTTCAGTGTTATTACTGGGCAGGACAGATCTTCTCAGACCTTATATAGCTGTGAGTTGAATTAGTTACAACTAATTGTTAGTTACAATTTTTCTATGCATGGAAGAAATTAATTCTGTGAGGTACCTTGTAACTTACTGGTCATTCTGCTGATAGACCTCAAACACTACAAGTGAGAAGAGTTTTCACTTGTAATTTGGTGGAATGATACATGTGCCTGCAAAGATTTAAAA
>VXAA01002394.1:506079-571389 GCA_013399115.1 Anseranas semipalmata
AAAAAAAAAAAAAAAGCTGGCTTGGTCATGATGAACATTAATAACAAAGAAGAAGGTATCAGAAACATTAGGTGTTTATTAGTTCCAGAACTGTAAGATCCACCTTTATTAGCTCCTCCTGGTAATCACTACTAATTCTGCTATTACCTAATCTCAGTAATGTCACAGATGGCTCCCTTCTGAGTTTTTCTGATATGCAGCTGGGTGAGCTGTTTACTTAAAGTTTATTAATCATAAGCTGTTCATAGCAGTTTCAGTTTTGCTTTTACTTGATCATGTCTAACCTTACTGAAGTTAATAAGAGATGGGCTTTGTAACTGAGAAAAAAAAAAGAATTGGCCTTAAAAACTGTCAACCTCAATAAAGAAATCATATCAGTATGACTAGGACAACTTCTGAATCTTCTGCAATATTTGAAATGCTCTAAGCTTAAAAGTGCTAAACAAGTATGAGGAAGAAGCCAGTGCAGGAAAAGGGGCTCTCGACTTCTTTAATAGAAGTTCTTTAATGACTTCTTTAATAACTTCTTAGATCTTAAACGAGGAGGACTGAGGAGGAGGCAGAAAGCATCAATCAAAACACTTGTATTTTGAGGTTATGCAGATCAAATTCCAGTGAGACTACAAATCAAGCTGCTCTGGGTTACAAGCTCTTGGCCAAGCATGTTTTTGTAGTAACTGACTGCGTGGGAGTTCCTGGAGAAGTAAAGCCCTGCTGTCTTTTTTTCAAAGCAGCTATTCAATTGTGTAGGCTAGATACACTTTAGCTTGTCTGAGGAATGCTCATTTTTGTGTTGCATCAACCGATTTATTCATAATCTTTGTTCATATCTTAACATTCTGGAATGTATCTGAGAGATATGCAAGATCTGAAGGAAATATTTTTTTTTTTTTTTCCTGGGCAGTTATACATGGAAATATGTGAGATCACTCCTCATATTTCATCATTTTGTTGCACATAATCCAAATCTTCTCATCTCAAAGCCAGGCCTAAACTTAACTCAAATACTGTTGTTATGTCCATCCAAACAAAGTATTTACAAAAGTTTTGTATTTAGCACTCAATAATTATGAAATTATTGTGTATTTGGTATTGTTATAATGCCACTGTTTGTTGCTACATTGTTGCTTAAATTCACTTCATCCTAGAAGCTGTGACTTTAAAGATCCTATTAACTGGAGAGAACATCTCTTTTCAGCACCTAAAGGAAAATATGTCCAAAGTTTAATGTCCTTAGCTCTCATACAAACTGCTTATTTCATGGATTTTTAAATAAAATTTGTCAAAAGATGTGAGTGAACAATTTAATATACAGTCTCCTACTTAAGTAGTAAAAAAGGGTGACCATGAGACACTGACTTTGAATTCACTTCACCTGAGGTTGTCCAGGTTTTAGTTTCAGATGATACTTAAATATGCCTGAAACTTGATCACAATATGTACCTGAGCAGGTAGGGCTGAGTGAGCACGGTACATTTGTATGATCTTAAGTACCCTTTGGAGTTGTCCAACTCCCTCCATTGGCTTGGAGAGGAAGGGAATGGTGGCCATAATCTCAGGTTAAGCATTTTCTCCAGGTATTTTAATTTCTTAGATGAATTAAGGGAAAAATGCTTTGAGACACATGCTTGGCTACAGGGAAGAGCAAATTGCTAGGCATTCTTTGTTGTTAGGAGGCAAGAGAAGGGGGTTGCTTATATACAGAGCATCTAAGCAATCCTCATCAGAGATCACTGTTATGATAAATGGGTCTGATGCATGGCTAGAAATCCAGATACCTGGTTAGCTCTAAAATGTTTGAGCCCTTTCATATCAGCTGAATTAGCTTCCATGTCTTTGTATAAAGTCTCTTCAGAGCCATTGTTTTTATTCCAGTCAGATAAGATTCATTTCAGCTAATTGTAGCCATAAGAAGCCTTAACTACACGTCTAGGCTCCCTCTGTAGTTAGTGGAAAGACAACGAAGCACTTACAGGGTACAATTCATCAAGCCTGAAAAGATGATCTGTCCACTTACCTGTCTCTGAAAAATGATTACATGGATTCTTTACATGACAAAATTAGACTGATTCTCTAAGATGTATAAAACTGAAATAAAATCCTCAAGTTGAAATGACTTTTTAACAAAACTTGTTAAAAACGGTGGGATTTTTTTTTGTGGTGTTGTGGTGTGTGTTTTTTTTTTTTTTAAGTGGAGATAAAATAATTGCAGTATGCAATTATTTGGGATATTAAGAAAACAGATTAAAAAGTTGATTGCATTTCCACGTAATTGTCTCAGGACTTCCTTATGAAAACCCATTTATCTGTCTCCAGATATTTTCTCTTGTTTGTTGTACTTCAGATTCTCAAGGAAAAGATGGTTATTTGCCTTTTCTTTATAATATTGTTACCACAATTCTGTTGTGACGTATAATCTCCCCTGGTGTTGTCATCATCATCAAATGGTGATACTTCTAGAAATCTGATTTTTTTTTCATATTGATCTCATTTTCCTTTTTTTTCTTGTAACTGAAAGTAAACCTTTGCTTTTACGTGTGATAATTTATTCAAATCTGGTGCATTTTCAATTTGTTACATAGCAGGTACTATTTTTTCACCTGATAAGGATGACAAAGATGGTGAATAGAAGTTGTAAAGAGACCAGTGTGATGGAAGGGAAGCATTTCTGAATTCTAGACAGGAAGGAAGTGTTAGTGATAAACTGCCAGTTTCATGCTTTCTCTGGCAACCTGTTACCTTTTTCCCCCTAATACTACAACACTCTTGAGCAGGTCTCTGACACAATGACTGCATTATCCACTGATGGAATAAGCAGCTATTATTGGACCTTGTTGCTGCATTTGACAAGGGGCAGCTATAATTTTACTCTGTGTGCGTTTCACCTGCAGCCTTTCTGAAAGTGCTCATCTGTATGCAGCGAGGCTGAGAGCCAGGCAAGCACACGTTCTGCCCCTGTCCACGGCATGTCACAATGGCAGCACCTAGGAAATGCATTAATATTTATGGGAAGGGAACAAAGAAATCAAAGCGTCTCTGTCTGCCTCTCTCAATTTATTCCTTTTTTAAAAATTTAATTTTGGATCAACTTTTGGAAGGATAGACCCTGAAATACTAACAGCAAGACAGGAATGCACATGTATGGTGTTCAATTGTAATTGAGAAACTTCATGCTGATTTTTGTTCTGTGAGATTGTGATTCCCTCCAACTCTTTTGAATTTAACACTTTTTAACCTTTCTGCCACCGAAAAGGCATTCAATAAGCACTTTCTCCTCATTGAGTGCCTCTGGCTGTTCCTTGTTTGGGAGGTACAAGGATTCCGTTTTCCTCCTGACGTCCAAAGATCAGACAGTCAGTATCACAACAACGGTGTCCGTATGTATGCAGTGCCTTCGTCACACAAAACCATCTCAGAGGTTCACAGTAACTCATATTTCCACTGCTCAAAGTAAAATTGTCATAGTCTGGAATGACAGAGGCGTGCATATCTTTTAGTGCCCTGTTGCTTTCTTCAGCACCCTATTTACTACTGTGTGATCTCTGCAGGAGGAAGGGAGGCAAAATGTCTCCTGGAGGGGTTGAAGTGACTTGTAAAGCCCACAACAGGAGGTCTGAGACACCATCTAACGAGATCTGCAGTGTAGTAGCTTTTTTCATCTCGGCACTTTCAAGTGTGCTGCTTCTTTTTTTTTTTTTTTTCTTCCCCATGCTATTAAAGGCTTTGACCTCCTTATGCTCTCTGGGATCCGAGTGGCTAATGAATGATAGAAACTCTTAAGGAAAGTGGGCAAATAGCCTCCTGTAGACAACTGCATCAACACAGTAGTGGTGTTTCCTGCAAGGAATGACTTGGCCACCTAGTGAATAGAGTAATGGATTGACGCTTTAGAAACTGGGTTCAAGTCCTTTGCCATATCTTTGTGCCACTGAGTCCCATCCTGCCCTGTGTCTCGTCAATGGTAAGCTTTGCAAAGCAGGGACTGTCTCTTGCTGTTCTATGGCCACAATGTCTGGAAATAAAAGGCTTTAATTGAAGGTTCTGAGTGAAATGATGAATAATAACTTGTTAGAAATTGGGAGAGGTGCAGTCCAGTTATGAGTGAAGAGGGACAGGCATTGAACAATCTCTTCCCACAGACATAGGCATTTTCTCACACTTGGTCCCATAATGAAGCAAGACCTTCACACAGCATTTTGTGATGGCAACTCCTACATCCTTTGGTTGCTTCTTGTGGGAAGGGACTAGACACAGCAGGATGTGCTGTATATACACTCCGGGTTGTGACGTAGAGCTGAAACCTGTGGCTTGGAGATTAAAAGAGAAGCTGTATGAGTAGCCAGGGCTGTGGTAGGGGAGCAGGAGCTGAGACTAAGGAAAGGAATACAACTTGTTGCCACAGTATTGTTTCTGTGCCCAGAGATAAAATATATTTCTATGGTATCCCAGTCAGGTACCTTACTTTATTCTTTATTTGAGCTGAAGTATTCAATTATGCCCAGGCACTTTTAAAAGGCATAATTTTCTTCTTTCTGTAAGAAAAGTCTCATCTTTCAGCCTAGGTACTTCCAGGCACTCTCTTGAGCTGCCAGGCTCTTCAAAGTCAAACTGCCTGCAATAGACAAAGGCTTATTGAAAAAGAGGCTTGCACGATTCATAAACAAGGAGTTCAGTCCCTGACCGTCTGTTGTTGAGCCTGTTGTGGCAACAAAAGGCTCACAACATTATGGTCCTAGAGCTGTTAACCTCATCTCTCCTGAAATGCTTGACTTCATCTGAGAAATTTCACTTTTCTTGTGTACATGCATGTAACTCCTCATTTCACTTGCTCCTGCCTTTCCACCTGACTTCCCTTTGTGTACTATATAACTTACAACCTCATCTGCACAAATTCTTCTTGAAAACTTATCAGTCCTTTCCAAAATCTACTCTACTGTGCTTCACCTTCATGATAAAAGGACAGAAAAACATAAATTTATATATATATATATATATAAATTTATAATAATATAATTCTCCACCCATTGTGCATATAATACACCTGAATGAGTTCATAGTGATACACTGGGATTTTTTTTTCCTAATTGTTTTCCCGTAATGCCTTGGAGACTAAAAGAAAAGGCAAACCAGCTGATATTTATAAGCAGAGGCTACATTCCACACTGGGAGTTATTGATAAGGTTCATAAAGTCTTGATGTCTTCAGATGCTCACAACCAGCTTTGCTTTGCTAAAGTATGTTCTATAATTTAACAGTCTTCTGACCCTAATGCCTGCTCATATGTCCTGTCTATTTACTGTATTCAGCTAAATATAAAACAGCTTTGTATGGCTGGATTTTACCTGTCCCCACAGCTCTGCTGAAAGCTGATTGAGGGGTTGTTTCCATGAAACACCTCAAAGACTTAGAGCAAAAATCTGCATGTAGACATGCATTTTATCTATGGCTGGCACCCTGCGAATCCTGCCTCTAATTTGCTATCCTCACATGAATAAGTAATTCAATAACGACACTGTCAGCAGTAATTTAAGCTTAAATGCTTCTGGGATATAATCTTGGTTCATCTCCTTTCTGAGGACGCTAGCTCAATGCTCTCCAATGTTTTCAGCTTTACTCCCTAAAGATAAGTCTCCCTGAGATTAGTCTGTGCCTGTTATTTTGGAAGAATAAGAAAATAAGAAATCCATGCCACAGTCTTCATGATGGTTTAATTCTTTGTTATTTACATATCAACATAATGTTCTTTTTTCTAAACAAAATATAACAAATATAGCAAGTCATCACTGTGCTCCATGTACTTGCTTGATAGCCTTGGGCAGTACTTATTTAACTTGCTTACCACATTCAATTGCTTTGCTTTCTCTATTTTTTCCCTGATTTAAGGCCATAAACATTTCGAAATTTAATAGTGGGACAAGCTTATTTTAATTTGCAAAGCCAGGCACTGGAAGAAGGAGCTTTAAAAAAAATAAAAAAAATTAAAAGCCAGTTAATTGCATTGCTGACTTTCTGTAGCCATAAACTGGAAACCTTTATGAAAGTTGCATTTACTCCAGCTCTGTAGTAAAACAGCAATATCATATTTACCAGATTAGTTACTCATTTTCTTCCATGGAGAGCTGAGTTTGAATTTAGTCTGTCCAAAGTCAGCAAAATAAGAATGATTAGGTAGCAATAACTAATAAAAATATTGATAAAATATGTTCAGTGATCCCAGTTAAATGTTGAATAAGCTGGAATCCACATCAGAAAACCATTGCATGTTTGACACATTCGATAGCACATACCCCAAAGAGAGGCTTAAGATTAATTGAGCATGGAAAGTGAACAAGCTTCTCAATACGCTGTCTTCTAGTTAAAGGTTGACATGCGCCAGTGAAGCCAAAGACAGAATCTACCACACTGATGTTTCTTATGTTAGAAGGAAATCACAATTTAAAAAGTAGAAATATGAATAACTTTTATTAATAATTATTAATAATGCAGCCTGGTAGTAATGTTTGATAACTGGGGAAAAAACTCACAGCTGTTCACCTGCAAATGGTGGTTTTACTTCTGTATGTACTTGCCACTCCGGAGTTAATGAAGGTGGTGAGTATGTTTAGTTTCTGTGAGACTGGTATAAAGACGAAGAGATAAATCCACTGGTATCATCCATCACAAGAATATACTAAAGGAATAATTGCGTGTGTGTATACATACCTACATATATATATATATATTCCTTTAGAATGAGGAAATCGCTGTGGTTACTTTAAGAAACATTGTCTAGTATTCAGAAAGAATGGCCAAGTGGTTGCTGAAAGAAATTGTAGTAACAAAAAACCATCAATTTCTTGCAAGGGCTTGAGATCTTCACTTCTATTTCTTTTTGTACCGTACAGGCTAGTGACTCATTTTGTCCCAAACACAGCTACTTTATCTTCTTTTACTGTTATATTCGTTTGCCAACTGATGATTTGCGTTATTTCTGGTTTACTCCAGGTATAAGAAAAACAAAGAATAGTAGTAACAGTAACAACAGCCATTTGAATTTAGTTTATTCACAGACATTCTTTCCAATCGACTATAAAGCATTATACTTCATCAGGGTGTTTCTGTCATTCAAAAGGACCTGAGCAGGCTGGAGGATTTGGCCCATGGGAATATCCTCAAATTCAGCAAAAGGAAGTGCCAAGTCCAGCACCTGAGGAGGAATAACTCAAGACACCAGTACAATCTGGCAGAAAACTGTCTGGAAAAGTAATTTGGTAGAGTAGGCCCTGGGGGTCCTAGTGGACAGCGAGGTGACCATCATCCAGCAATGTGTTCTCAAAGTAAAGAAAGCAAACAGCCTCCTGGGCTGCATGAGGCACAGCATTGCCAGCAAGTCAAGGGAGGTGAAATTTCCTCTCTGCTCAGCACTGGTGAGACACATTTGGGGGTGTTGTGTTGGGTGCTGTGCTCTCCAGGAAAAGAGAGATACAGACACATTGGAATGACTCCAGGGAAAGGCCTCAAAGATGATGAGGGGACCAGAGTGTCTGATGTATGAGGAGAGGCAGCAAGAGTTGGGACCGATCAGCCTGAAGAAGAGAAGGCTTAGGGGGATCTTATCAATGTATATAAATACCCGATGAGGGGACAGTAAAGAAGATGGAGCCAGGCTCTTCTCAGCGGTGGCCTGTGACAAGACAAGAGGCAATGGGCTGAAACACAGGAAATTGTATTTAAATGGATGAAAACACATTTTTACTGTGAGGGTGGTCAGCATCGGCATAGGTTGCCTGGAAAGCTTGTGGAGTCTTTGTCTGTGGAGCTATTCAAAACTTGACTGGACGTGGCCCTGAGCAGCCTGCTCTGGGTGAGTCTGCTTGAGCGGGGGATTGTACTAGGTGGTCTCCAGAGGTCCTTCCAGCCTCAACCATTGTGTGAATTCAGGTTTGCATCTCCAGATGCTCTGTTGCATTGTTTTTGCTGTTATGGAAAGAAAGAAAGTTGTTGCTGAAGAAATATGAACTTGAGAAGCATATGGTCAAGTCATGTTTGCCCTTGTTTCTAATTACAGCAAGTATTTTGAGGGGATTGGAGGGACAGCACGCAGTCAGCCAAGTAGTCTTAGAGTCCTCACACTGACAGTCCTGCAGGTTTGATCAGATGCCCCTTCCTGAGGTAAAGGAGAAAAAAATAATTTCAGGAAAACACAGCTCAAAGTTAGGAAAGTCCTGTGGGTAGGACTGTTTGTTTGTTTTAGTATTTTATATTTATATTTTTTAGACACAAGATTGTAGAAATGTATCACCGTGGAAAAGTACAGCTAGGCTATAAAGGGAGGGGTTCAGTTGCCTAAATGGAGGTGTATGCTGCCATTTTGAGTGAGTAAAATATTTCACTTGGCCTTCTGCTGCCAGTCTAGAGGAGTCTGTGGTGCCTTGTGGCTCTTTGCTAAATCTGTCATACCCATGCACATGTCTTCAGTGTTATAGGGCATCTCAAACGGTCCAAGGCACATATGTAGGATATCTGATTGGGATTCAGTTGTCTAGCACTTGCAGCCATGCTGACTTCTGTGTAGCTACATCAGCAGTGGACAAGTTTAACAGATTCTTTAACGCGTTCACAAAAAGACATATATATGTATATATAACCAAACTCTAGATAACTTTAGCTGATTTCTGTGGCCTGGTAACAGCTTGTTTTTTGTATGCACATTCATTGAAAATTATACACTACTTTGCATAATATTTTCATGAAAATTTTCTCTGTAATGAAGCATTATGCCTTAAAAATCCTCAGATCTCCCTTACTGCTAACAATGCTCATTTGCCTATGTTCTTGATAAGTGAAATAATATCAAATAGACAATCTGTGTAACAGGACATGACAGCATCTTCAAAAAGGCAGAAAGAAAAGCAAATAAAGACCAAGAGCCCTCCCACCTTTCATACTCACTTCCTGATCCTGAGTTTGTGTTATTTCTTTTAATCTGTTTGGAGAAACCACTCCTGGGCAGGGCATCCTTATTGCAGGCATCATTAGTTTGAAGAGAGGCATACCAAAAATAGGGAATTTGTATTTCAGTCACAAAATGAATCAAAGAAAACTTACCTAGGGCAAGGTACTATTGTCAAGATTGTCCGGAAGAAAGGAAAATCATTACAGAGGATTATCTGTAGCAGTGGTTCTCAACCTTTCTTTCAGCTTGTGTACCCCAAGGCAGAAATATAGCGTGACTGATTATGATTACAACACATGCACACAAAGACCCACTCTTCTGCAGATGTTTCTGCATGTTCTATAATGACTGGTAATGTTTTTTTTTTTCCCCTAAAAACAGACCTGCCATGCACATATACACATGCTCAGCTTAATAACTTAATTGATAAAATAAAAATAAAAGCTTAATGACTTTACAATGACATTAAACAACTGAACATGACACAGTATTCAGGAGCATACTGTGGTCCTGTTTAGATTTGTAGAATATATGTAGCTCCTGGGACACAGAAGCATGCTCAGCTGGTGGACAGGATCATTTCCAGGGTCTTGCTCATCATGAATCTTCCTTTCTTGCAGCTGTTACTTGGTACTCAAAGCAATGAAGCCCTTGCCCAGCATGGGACTCAGGGCTACTTGCACAACACATTTTAGTAAGAACCATCTCTCATAGCAGAGGATACAGTACTTAACTACATAACACTTCAGTTCTCCCACCCTCAACCCTAAAGCTAGAAGATGTTGAAGGTCGTGTTATGATCTTTCTGAAAACATACACCAGTCTGTCCCCACAGTAGGCATGAAAGGGAAGGAATCACATACAAGACAGGAAGAAGGAAGTCATGTTTCTTATTTTCCTTCCTCTACACCAGGCATGGTGTGGGAGTGCAACAAACCATTTCTCTTTCCTTATTTTTCCATTATCATAATGGAGACGATAATACCTTCCTCACTGTCACAGTGTAAAGACATTATCTACAGAGAGAGCCCTTTTAGCACCTTGGCTAGAAGTTGTGAAATGGTAGTGAATACTTTTTTTTTATGACATATTACTATGACATTTGTTAAAGGGGTGCTGGTTCACACTCCAGAAAAAAAAAAAAAAAATCTTCCTCAAATGACCATGAAAAAGAAAGGTGAAGAAAAGTGAAGGAATGTCAATTTCCAGGCTTACTGAGACCAAAAACAAAAGGTTCTTCTGAAAAACAAAACAAAACAAAAAAACCTTATATCTTTAAAAATCACATTAACTGAATTTTAAATATAAAAAATACAGGGGGCAATGTAAAAATAATTAGATATCTGCATTCTGCGGATCTCTGATGTGCAAAAGATGTCAGGGTTTGTTAGAGTATACACTATTAGAAAAGGAAAGGTCCTTCTTGCCTTTTTTTATTTTTTATTTATTTATTTATTTTTCTTGGTTTATTCTGTAAGCTCCAGTTTGGACAGCAAATGACAGAGATTGTTTTTTCCACATGTAAAAAAAAAAAAAAAACACCTTGAACCATGGAACTCTGTCCTTGGTAGGGCCTTCTAAGCCTTTGTATAGTTTAATGCAACTAGAATGGTATGTTAAGTATGTTTACGGACAAACACAGAGTTTTTGTGTGATGAGATATTGAAACTATTACTATATCACAAAAATGTCAAGATTTGTTAATCCAGAACCAGTTGTTTTATGCTGTGGATTGGGGAGATCATCATTTAGGACTGTGTTTAAAATACCTCTCTGGTCTTTCTGTTGTATGAATCCCCTTTGGAGCTTTGCTATCTTGGAGCTGAAAAAAGCAGAAAGAAGTGAAATTGCTATCACAGCATGTTTCAGAGAGACCTCAGTTCATTGGGATTCCAGATGCTACACAATTCTGCATTTCCCTTGGAAGGAAGACAGCTGTGCATGGCCATAGAGGCACAGCAGATGCTGAATGCCAATTGTTAAACCCTAGTGGTTACTTTAATTGTCCCTTTCCACCAATTTGAGATGTTGCAATGGTAGGAAAGCAATAGAGGTTGCCATCACTCAAGATCTCTGAACCTACAGTTCTGGCTGAAAATAAAAATGGATGTAATAAAAAGGAAAAGACACTTCCACAGGCTCCTGACAAGCTCATAAGCGAAAATGTAACAGGGAGTGAGAAGAGGAGGGGGAATTTTTGACTCAGTTGTAGATTCGAGGTTATACCTGAAAGTTTCATAAGGCAGCTACGAGTGTTTTATGAGAGACAGGATCCTCAACAGCCAGGTTACAGTGTGATGGACTCTGACATTTTGTAAAACCATAAAACGTGTCAGTAGCTTTAACAAGCAGGAATGCTTTGACCTCCTGAGGTTCCTGTCCAATTTAGCCATAGCAACTGTTCAATTCACACAATTAATGGTTACATTCAGTCAGGGGGGGGAGGGAAAAGGGTGACAGGAAACATCACTGTAAAACCAAGACATAATTTCTTTTTTTTTCTGCTCTATCTCCCTCATCAGAGATGTCCCCCTCCCCACCCCATTCTTCACTGTACATTAGATATTTTTGTAGCTCTAATTTTCCCTTGGCATCTATATTTGTGGGCCTCTTGCCCTGTAAATGTACATTAATGGGATAATTCCAAGTGAGTCTGATCCTTTGACTAAAAAATCATAAGGTTATTTTGCAGACATTTTATTTTACGTTTTCTATCTGTTGCACAGACTCCTTATTAGCCTGGTTGGGTTGTTATTTCTTCTGATTTGAGAATAATCCTGCTGATGTCTGTAATTTAGAGATCGTGGCTTTTCTCTAAAGCAGAAAGGTTGCTTCAACACCTTGCACATTCAAAAAGCAGGAATAGACGCGAGGAACATAATCTCTCCTTGGGGGTTGAATCTTGCTAGTTATTAGTAGAAAGGTGCCAGTTTACGGGTAGCACTACAGAGTGGAGTCATTTCCTTTCCTCACATCGCTACAATACAGATGAGATGTTATAAAATAGGAGGAGTCTTTTACACGTACATTTCCACATGAGGGGAAAAGGGGAGGAAAGTTCTCTTCAACAAACCTGAAAGATTTAGGTTTTGAGAAAGAGCCTGCTGGTCAGACAGCAATGTGTGTTGCCAAGGCAGCTCCAAACTGTGGAGCAGCGTGCAGCTTCGCATGTGTTCACCTACGTGGCAAGAAAATTCAGATCTCACTCAGGGAACATGCACCGGTTTACTGGAGATGGTCTTCTCTAGTGCCACTACCTGATACCACCCATTTCTTCTAGATTTATCCCATTTAGAAGAATAATTATTGCTCATGTATTGCAACTTCACCATACCTATTTCCTCCTGGGGTTTTCTAGATATAAGCAGAGGAATTAAGCCGGGCACTCCTTTAACTGGGATGTTGCAGATACTTGAAGCTGACAGGGATCAAAAGCAGACTGGACCATCCACCCTCTTCTGTGTAACTCACTATAAATAAATACAAAACTATTTACACAATAATAGGGTCAAGCAATCTGCAGAATACTACTTTATTTTCACCCTTGAAACATTTAATTCTTAGGGAACAAACCACCATAAGAAAATGATAAAACAGAGTGAGGAGGCAGGAATAAACTCTCCTATCATCCTTGTGGATATTTTTCTCTCAAAAAAAAATCTCCACGTTAACACCTTCTATACGCCATACCTTAAGACAACAAAGAAACAAGACAATCTTTAAACAAATATTACAAATACATGTATATGTTTACCTGAATATGCATGCTAAAACTCAGTTGACAGTTCATGTAGGGGGCTCCGTCTCTACACAGGAGAATGTGACTCTCAGGGAAGATTTCATTTCTTCAGATACACATAGGTGGTAACTAGAGGTGAGGTTGACTCCAGCATTCACTCAGTCACTGCAAGAAGATAAATTTTCCGTGTCTTACAATAAAATGCCTTCCCTGTCAGTATTCTATCTGGTCATAATAAATATGGGAGAAAATAAGTCTTTCCTTTTTCCTGCTTCCTTCCAGTCCGTCACTGACCATGAAACCTTTCTAGTGCCATGGAGTAATGTTTGTTAATTTCTCATAACCTCGTATAAATATTATATGAATAATATGGAAGAACTAAAGCTGAAAACTGAAATCTTTGCATTTTATCAGTCTATGTCTATCACAAAGGAATTTTTATCATTCTTCTCAGAGCTGGTGAACTATTTCAAAAGATAACATAGATAATTATAATGATAACTGAAAATGGTGATTTTTTAATACACCGTGCCTTTTCAATATATGAATTGACATTTATTCTTTACTAGTTCATACTATTCTAAAAAGCACACTCCAGAAATATGATTGCATTAATAATTTATAATATATTTTATTTTTTGTAACAGTTTCTGTACATGGTATAAAGAGCAAATATTGGGAGTTACAGTATAAGCTTTTTAACACCGTTGCAAGGGAAAAAAGTATCACAGTGCTTATCTTACAGATGGGGATAATGGGTCATGAAGGGTATAAAGGCTGAATTCTGTGGATTTAAATTGCTGTGCATCACCGTTCCCCCAACACCTTCCACAAGCTCTCTGAATTAGATATTTGAAGCTCTAAGATTTCTTTATTGACCAGCACAGGGACTTGACTGGAATTTAGATTTTCTGAATATATCCCAGACTACTTCCGCAAAGTCTTGAGAGGAATCTGAAATGTAACGTGACAAAATTTATGCATTTATTGAGTGGCACTCCCACCAAAATATGTTCTATTTAGAAATCTAAAACAATTCCTGAATAATACAGGTATGGCATAGATTTTGTAGTGCAATCCAACTTTTATACTTGTCCCAGGTTGTTATTAAGTCTATGGAAATCACTTTTTTTTTTTACACTTCTCCCTTTCTTTTTCAGAACTTGTATTGTGCCTGCCTTGCATCCCTTCTCACAGACAGCAGAAGTACATGTGGATCCCAGGCATGGATTTTTCTGTCCAGGTTTACAAAGATTAAAAAAAAAAAATGTAATTAGCTTTGTAATGTTCCTCCTTTCATCTGGGATTCATCTCACCTAACTTTAGCCATATAAAATTAGTCATTTAATTAGGGTAGTCTCCTAAATTTCCTCTCTAATGAAAGGAAAGAACAAGGTCTCTTCAGAGAGTGATTCATCTCACACGTCTTAAATATCTGTTTTAGGATGGGATGAATTCCTCTCTGGTGGTACCTTACTCTCTCTCATGAATGTGGAGATAGTTTAAATAGTGGCTTATGCCTAGAAATGTATGGTTTAAACTGGCTAGAATTAGACAAAATAAATGTTAGTCATAGGTTGTGTATTTTTTTTTTAAGGATTTTTCTTCATTGTGCTAACAGCTGTATGAGCACAGAGAATGAAGCTATCATTTAACCCTTGGTACATGAATACAAAGAGCACTAATTATTCAGGCAGGAAGCAGTGGCAATGCTGTGCACATGTGTGTCATTCAAGGGTAGACCAATTTTGTATTTTGAATTTCAAAGACCCAGGCAAAATATTGTCATAATATTGTCAAATGATGTTTAAAAGAAAGAGACTTCTTTCTTTTTTTGCTTCTTCATGGATAGGAAAGGAAGTAATTGTCAGAGGAAAAAAAATGTTATGATTTTTTTCTCATCTTTAGTTACTTTGTTCTTTAAAATCCACCTTTCACTCAACCTCCTAGTGACTTTCTGAAGGCTACACATTTAACATGCTTTTCAATGAAACTGCGTAAGATTATTAATAAGGGAGAAGTCTCTGTTTTGATTACTAGGAGCAGACACACATTCTGACATTTGGAGTCAGCTATTTGTGTCTGTCATTCAGGTTTATACATATCCACAAACTGCAGCTTTTCAGAAAAATAGGTTACAGACCATGAGAACAATAGGGGGAAAAAAAGAGATAACAGTTTCATACGAACCTTTAATTAATGTTAAGCCAATGCTGGCCAATAGGAAATGTCAAGTTCCACTGGATAAATCAGGGCTGCTTCTTGGTTTTGCAACACATCATGTTCTGTGTTCAATAAGATGCCAGGTTGCTTATTTTGCCTGTCATTTATGTGCAGCGTTTTTCATGTGGTCTTAGAATAAGGTGCCAAAGTTGTCTGGTTCCCTGACTTTATTCCACGATTAATAATACATTAGCCTAGCAAAATATTTGCTCCTGCTATTACTCTTGGGGTTATGAAATTAAATATATATAACTGTAAAATACAGTAAGTATATAGGAAATAAATCTTTCTCTGATCTTCCCTTCCCCGTTTTCATTAAGGCAGCTTTTTTAGTTATAAGACCAGCTCTTGAATTTCAAAACACATATACAGAAAGACTTCATTAAACTTGCTCAGCTCTGATTTGCCTGCCTCTGTAAGCTTAAAAGCCCATCACTGCATAAACCTAAGTCCTATTCACCTCTGTGATAACAGCTTTATATCAGAACAGCTCTGCTGATTTCAACAGTTACTTGGTGGCATCCATCAGAAGCTTCATATCATTAATAATATTTTCATTGTACGTTAAATACGTTGGGTTATAACATGTATATAGAAAACTTATAGAGATCCCCCACCCCTTTTTTTTCTTTTTTTTTTTTTTTTTCCAGGAGGAAAGTGGACAAGATAACTTTTACATTGGTTTCAAATCTGATGCCCATCCATGCCAAGCATTGCATTGCTGGGTTTGCTCACATGCTCTCCTTGCTAGTGGATCTGCTTAGGCACAGAGCAACACTGCTCTTTTTGTTCTTGTGACCCCTTACACACCTTTTTCTTCCTCATCATTTACACTTTTTTTCCCCAAAATATTTTCTTTCTGTATCCTTTGAAACTGCCCTGGGATCATCCTCGAGTGATGGAGCAGTTGCCGAGGAGCTGGGCAGTGTCCGCTGTGGGTGCTGGGAGAGAAGTGCACAAGCAACACTGAAACTTGGATTTCTGTCTGACTTTTTCCCCTTCACATACCTCCCTACAGCATGTTACAGGGTGAGCTTCTTTGTCCAGTCCCCTCAAGCACCCCCCTACCTGCTGTCTACCAGAAACAAATACCTCTCTGTTTGGGACACTACTGCTTTGCAAGTTCCATCTGTTTGGAAAGTTGTGGGAATAACCGATCCTTTGGTTCAGTATCTAGCTACAAAATGCTAAAACAAAAAATGGTTTTCGACAGACGCCAGTTCTGTTATTATCTAATATTAATGAGTGTGGATGACAAGGAGGATTGGTGTTGGGAGTACAGATACCTTTGTGATAGTCAGAAGACAATCAGGGAGATAATTAGATTGTAATGACAATACATAATTAATACAATATAATGGGACAGATCTCAATCTGTTGCACCACTGATAAATCCAGAGTAACCCTATTAATGTCAGGGACAGTTGTTTGCGTATGTTATACATTGATTTAACCGAGGTTTGATTCTGGCTCATTAAGTGACACATTTTTCACTCGTATCATTTGTACGGGCAGACCATGATGATTAGCCTCAGATTGAATGCCACTATATATTAACTATTTTAAGATATGCAAATTAAACTCTGACCAGATGCCAGAGATCCCCTAATTAGAAGTGCAAGCCATCCCCATGCGAAATTCAAGGTTCCTTAAAGACAACAGACTCCACTGAATGTTTATCAACAGCCATGGGCAAATCAGTATTTTAAAGCAGTCCCTAATCAAAACAGAGAATAATATTTTATGTTACTGCATGCAGGTTTGTTTATTCATTTTATTTTCTATTTGTATGAGCAGCATGGAAAATGTCATTTAAAAGAGGAACAGGTTTTAAAGGAAAAGGACAAAACTGTGCTCTGGAGTAATGTATTCATATTATTTATAATGGACCAGTATCTCATGATGCATGCTAGGAGAAGTTGTGATGGAGCGAGGCACCTCACTTCAGATGAGTCACCTTCTCCTGATGCCTGTCTTTCATGTGACAACAGAGAGAGCCCAGACACCTGGCTTGGCTTAAACAACCAGCTTCAGGACATGTGTGTTAGGTAAGATGACTTCTAGCTGTCATACAATATGTAGAGAGTCAATCTAGCCATGTATGGCCAGGTGCATCACTTTGTGAGCAGTCATTTCTTTCAGGCAATTCAGACTGATGGGGTTAGATGAGGCTGTCCTGCATTTAGCCTCTTTAGGTAGTGTCTGTAAGGGCAAACTCAACAATTTGCTTGCTGGAGCAAACAAACAGAAAGGTCAGCAATTTATCTTCAGAACAGGGAGACTGCATGCAAACTGCCTCCTGGCTGGTCTTACTGCCAAAACACGTCTTTCAAGTAAAGGTTTTGTTAGAGTACTAGTTTTTAGTACTAGATTTTAGTATTAAAAAAATAACTTTTCAGCATTCCTTCGGACAGCATAAAATGACAGCATTGGTATTCCAGTGACCAACCCACAAGTATTCTGAGCTGAAGTAAACCAAAAATTCTATGGATGCAACCAAATGATGACAATTTCTTGATACATAGGGTGATTCAAAGTCCAATTAAGTTAACAAAGAAACTCCTGTGATTTTTTTTGGCCTGAAACAGGCCCTTGAATAGTGTTGCACATCAATAACACCCAGTGGCTCACCTCAATATCAGATCCAAAGAGAATAAGAAATGCTGCCCTGCCTCACAGAGGGGTTGCAGAGGTGAATTCGTGCATGTATGCTGACTATTTGGATACTACAGAGGTGAGCATCATGAAAAAGTCCATAAAGAGTTGACAAGTTGTGGTGGTTTTGGATGGTGTAATGTAAATAAGCCCTAGGCCTGCATGATGTATGAGGGAGAATAAAATGTTATTGAAAAGCTGAGGTATGATGTATGCCCTGTCCCACCAACGTGCAGAAATACTCAATACTTGAGGGGAAAAATAACTTAAGACTAGAATATTAAGTTCTATCTGATAATGTAATAATAAGAAAAAGAAAAATTAACAGTGGATAGGAGACTTTGCAGCATTTCTTGACTTCTCAGTGCTTATGTTTCCAGTTCGAGAGGCATGCCTTAAGTCTGGGGTTTTATTTTTAATTGAAAGGTGATGATTCCTCAGAAGCTGAGATTTTGTAATTTTTTCCTTGTTTTGGTTCACTGCTTCCTCTCTACTTTATCTTGAAATAGAAGAGGCTTTGCAAGCAGTGCTAGTCTGAAGGGTTTCCATGCTTCATGGTGTATTTCTGTCCTAGACTTTTTATGTCCTTGCACAGGTAACTACAACGTTTCCGTACTTCCATTACTTGTACGTTTCCTCTTTTGGTAATTCTGTCTTTCACGCAAGCTATGTGGTATTTAGTTGGGTCATTAGTTTGGATCATACAGATGATAAAATATATTTCTTCTGCCCCCTTTTTCCACTCTCTACTTCTGATTTCAGATTTCTTTACGTTTATCCTCTCTATTTATTTTTTCACTCTTTTTTAATTTCTCTCTCTCTCTCTCTCTCTCTCTCTCTCTCCCTCCCTCTCTCTCTCTCTCTTTAAAATATTCTCTCCCTTTTCCCTACTCTTTCAGTTTTAGTTACAAATCAAAATTCTTTCCTTTGAATCCTTATCTATTCCTGAAGTAATATTTTTTCACTTTTTGGTAAGGTAGGTGACTTTTTGTTCCTGATTTCCTAACTCACCTTCTGGATTTCTAACTGCTATTGCTCCCAGCATCTTGACAGCTGTTTGACAATGATGTCTACTTTTAGTTACACCTTAAGCGTTATGATAAACCATAAAGAAAGCTTGGTTTCTCTAGAGAAAATTCACTCTTGCATCTCAAGTTAAATCTGCAGGTCTAACATGACATACAGAAACCAAAAATGAAGCTTTTCTCATTATTATTTAACCATGGCAATCATCTTTGCTGCTTCATCTATGAAGTCACACACTGAGCATTTTCTTTTTATTTAGAAACACATCAGTTCCAATATCATAATGTGCAATTTTCTTTCCCTTTGAAAAAAGCACATAAGTTCAAATGTTTATACTAAAGGTCTGAATTTGTTATCAATACTCTAAAGATGGACCAGTCCATTGGCCCCAAATGCTGCAGTTTAACATTGGGTGAGAAGACACCTGACGAGTAGGGTGGGCTCTCTGAAGTCAGATGGAGCTTTTTGGTTTTCATTTTTCAGCAGGATGTTTAACAGCCTAAATATTAATTGAAGAAATTTTGAGGACCTCCTTTTACCCTGGCTTAGTGGCTTGCATCAGACCTGTAAGGCATCTGTAAGGTCAAAACTCCAAAAGTTTGAATCTTGAGTGGGTTCATAAATGAAATAATCTTATACGATTTCTCTTTTGCTGTGAACCTAAATTTGCTTGTAGTATAGCTTAAAAATAAATAAATAAATACATACATAAAAATCAATCCAGCCTGAAACTGAAGACATCAAGAGTTGATGAACGTAGTACTTTCCTTAACAGGTGGTCCCAAACTAAAAATGCAAGGCTGTAGATTGTCTGTTTTATCTTCATTAGCTAGGCTGTGAGAAAGTTTTGAAACAAACAAACAAAAATAATCTTTTATAATTTTTTCTGCTTTTTTTTTTTTGGCAGAATTTGGAGGAGTTCAGTCTTCAAACCAAGCATTGCACCTTTGTACTCTCTCTCCCATGTTGCACACCTCCACATCTCTGACTTGAATTTCTTCCAAATAGGGTGATAAATTTACAGCTGTTGTTACAAGTCATGTAATATAGGTTAAACGTGTGTTTACAGCCTAATAATTTGGTTGGGTCTTTAAATGAGCAATGAAGTATTTTGTAAGATAGATTGTCTCCTTTTTTATTTGCCAGTAAAAGCAGTGAAGGGAAGCTACAAAAACTTTCACTACAGCCTTGCTGTTCTACTGCACTGAGTCTCAAGAGCCAGAACCACCCTGTGGCTGCAACCCCAAAGGAATTGCGTTTCCCAGAAGTGGCAGAGGAAGTACACAGCCAGTATAAATAGATCAGGAAAAGACAACTGAGTCATATTTCAGGGTTTAACCAATCTTAGGCTTTCTCATTGCCTAAAGCAGGTGAAAACCACCTGTAAACTGCCTCTCTTCCTTTCTAATCCTGGGGATAACCAGAACTAAAGGCATCCTCAGTCATGTTGCTACCCCAGATGAGATGAACTGGATGACCCTTGAAATCTCCAGGCTGGTGAACCAGACAAAGGAGTAAATCACAGAAATAATATTTGGCCATGTTCTTCCCTGCCTTTGTGCCACTCTAAATGCAAGAGTAGAAAAGAAAAATAAATTTGTTACGAAATTTTAAAGCTTCAATGCAGAGCACTGAACACAGTTTGTTGGCACTGTAATATACAGAGATAGGGCAGGTAAGTTTTTGTGTCTGGATGCAGATCCTAGTTCAGATTTGATTTGTTGCCTTTGATTTCTTGTGAATTTGCTCTGACATGCAAGAGATCACTTGGGAGAAGGTCTTTATTGTGTCTTTGTCAATAGTGCCCAGGAATCCCAGCGGTGGGCCAGGACCCTATTATGAGAACTGCTGTACAAACATAACAACAAACAGTTTTATGTCATCTTATATTCAAATCAAGCAAACTAATTGATTGGTGGGTTGTATCTGAGCCAAAAATTAGTGGTGGTTTTTTTTTTTTTTTCAGCTCATGTTCACAAGTACATGAATAGGATCGGATTTTCTGTTTCAGTGTAAAAAAATGCAAATACTGAAAACATTAATTCTCTTTTGTCTATTTATTTCATTTATTTTTTTGCTTGTTTGTTTATGCAGAATCTAAGCTGGGAGAATTATAAATTGAAATATTATCACTATTATTCTTTGGACCCCAGCAGTGTTTTTAAAGAGCTAATCAAATAATTATTGCAAATTTTTATGAGCTAGGATGTATCTCCTTTGTAAATTTTGCAACCACACAGTATCATTTGGCGATGTTACAGTTTGCAAATAATTTTATGTTGGATTTTTTTCTTCATGAAAAAAGCGAACTCAAGCAAGGCATTTCATTATTACTTGAATAATGCACAATCAGCAAAGCTTTCATGTATCTTGATTGTTGATAGCCACTGATGAAATAGGAAGAGACTAGTTTGTCAGGTGGAGACCCGCACAGACACAAGTCGCCACAGCTAAGCAGCACGTCCATGTAAATTTAAGTCTCAGACAGAAAAGGTAGAGTGGGGAGGAGGGGTATCAACACCTATTAAATTCGGACAGGGACAGAAAGAGAGGCCTTTACTGACTGACAGACAAGGTTATGTGGCTGAACAATAATTTGAAGGTTTGAATTATTCATGTCCAATTCAAGGTAAAAGTGTTTAACCTGGTGATATCATCTTGTTGCAGTATTTCACTAGGGCAAACAATGCTATTCTTATTCTTGACTTCTTTATTTTACTAGATTTCATGTCTTATATATGAAAATAGAGAAAAGAATGGGAAATAGCTACTAGTTTTTAGAGAAAAATATGTCTATGTGAAGATCCTAGAACAAGTTGCCATTAAAAAAAAAAAACAAACAAATAAACAAACAAACAAAAAAACCAGCTTGCACAAAGTTGTCAATGCAGTCTGACAGCAGAACTTCAGGCTTTTCTTCCACTATACCCTGCTCACTAGTGCTGTCCTTCTCCATAACTCTTAAAGCAAGAGGGGAGATTTGAATATACCACAACAATTCCAGCCTTTATTTGAAAATAAAGACTAAAAAACCCACTACAGTTATATTTGTGTGCTAACAGGAAATAATACGCTATCACTTTACCATCATGTATCCTACTGTCCACTATGACTTCCTCATTTGGCCTTCCATGGTATTCATTGATTGTGATGAAGAGTTTATGGACTACACAAGACCATCACATAGCTAATTCCTATAGAAAGGATCGACAAAACAATGCAGTCTACACATAAATGCACATACAGATAACAATACCCTTTGGAAAGTGCAACCCTGGTCAAGATTCACTTTTTTCTGTTAGCAGCAAACAATTTATTGATGAATCAATTTAGCCTGGGACAATATTCATTCTGTTCTAATTCCAGTTAAACAGACCTGAAAGTACATGTTTAACTGTAGGCATTCTCATGGAATGGGAGTCTTAAGCAAAAACTGAAGATTTCTTACTCAAACTCCTTCTTACTACCCTTTTTTAAGCTGTATTTTGTGCTGCAGAATCCCTTACCAATTCTATCCATCCCACAGACCACAGTATTCTGCATTATTAATGTCACAGGAAGTGTTGACATCTCTGAATCAGGGATCAATTGTAGGATGTATCACTTTCCATATTTTGGATTCTTTATTCAAAACCGCTGATCCCACTGGGACTCCAGGGGAATTTGTGATGCCTTGAGGAGTTGATCCAAAGACATGGTTTGTGATCCTGGGTCAGTGGTGATTTACAGCAGTCATCAACCCTCATTTCCTTTCATCTATTTTATTAAGATAAATCTTTCATACACCCACCTTTAAGACCCCATATTAATTTAGTCATACAAGCCACTGGCTTCTTGATTTTGCTTTCACAGACTTGTAGCTTCCAGACTTCTTACCGAGTCACCTGCATCATCCCTGCTACTTTTTATAGTCTAGTCAGAGGTGCTCCTCCATCTCCCTGCATATCAGGTCTAACTAAGGTAGATCTTTTCAGGAAGGCTGTGGTTACTTTTCTTAAGTGCTTTACCCACTCAGTGACATCTCCTGTGGGGATTTCAGAGTAATTACCTGTAGTTATTAATCAATGTTTCTTAGTGCTTACTCCGTTCTTCAAAGTGGTAGCTACCAGCCTACCACATGACAGTCTGCAGGGACACGTAGGAGTCCTGGGCTCAGCAGTAGCTGGAGAAAAACTACCTGTTTCACTGTGCTTTCTGATCTTTCTTATGACACTGCCAGTCTGTGCTTTCAGAGCCAGGTCTACAGGATGCTGGGAAAAAAAATATATTAAAAAGAAGAAAAAAAAAATGATAAATGTGTCAGCTTAACCAGAAATACTCCTGTTTTTGTGTGTCATGGGCCTAATTTTCTTACAGCTTGGAGGCATTCAAGTGATTTGGAATAGCACATTATGGTCAGATGAACACCTGTCCAGTGTTATTTGCTGGTTTTATTTATGTAGAAAAAAACAGAGCTACTTTAGGAAAATAATTCCTATTGTTACCAGCAAAATAATTCCTATTCCACAGCAAAAGCAACTAGAAAATCAAATATCAGCTTGACTTTCAAGATCCTTTTTGGGTGTACAGTGTAAATCACATGTAACATAAATGTTCATAGCTGACTGATCTTTTCCATCAAGCAAATTGAGGGGTGCATTCTTCAAACTGGGCAGAAAGTGGAACCCTGTGTGAGAAATCTTGAGTCACAAACACGCTCTGGACATTATCACCCAAGAAGATAAACTCTGTTTAGTATAAAAATAATATCACCTGGGAACAGAGCATGCAGAAGAAACCCAATCTGAATGCAAAATGCTGAAATAGAGTAACTGCTGTATGCAATGGACTGCCCTGAGAAGGGACACAGCTTTTCCAGCCTTCACGTGGGACTAAGCTTAGAAACAACTAGCCTATTTTCTGCTCTCTTCATCCAGAGATGGTTTCACAGTTTTTACTCTTTCATCATCTCCTTGGGGCATTTTAGCTACTTCTGTGTCATGTAATCCATCACTCACTAAATAATTAATTTACTCAAGTAAGCAAGATCTCTTGGGGTTTAGGGTTTCAGAGTGAGGAGAGATGACAGCTGATGTGCTATTTAAGAAAGAAACAGAGGGAGAAAAAAACAACAACCTTTCAGCACTATGTTACTTTCTTGGATTTTTTTTTTTTTTTTAATTCTTATTCATTTTGCAGTCATTAAACTTCTTTCTTGGTTAACTTTTTCCACAAAGCAGATTAGATTTAATTCCTTTGGTATTATTTTAATAAGTAGGGCTGGGAAACTAGTCTATTCTGCGTTAATCAATGTGTATGTGAGGCCATTGAGAACCAAGTCCAACTCCCTCTATAATCAATGGCAGCACCATGGGAGCAGGAACAGGTCGTTACTAAAGAGACTTTTTTTTTCATTGTACTTGTGGCTCTAAGCTGTACATTTTTCTCACCAGGCTTGCAGAGAACAACAAGAATTTGAGCAGGTCTGGGCAAGAATTAGTGATATGTGGATACAAACATGGAGATGGCTGCACTGGGGATGGTGAATCTATAGAGGCACGCAGACTATTTGAAGGAGCCCCCTCCTAAAATTGTTTTCATAAACAGACAAATATGTATATACACATATAAGCGTGTATGTGTGTAAACATATATAAATAAATAAATAACAAATTACCTGACTGCAGTTGCTTATAGCTTAGAGGACTGGTTTGGATTTCTCTCTGCCTCTAAATGATAAAACAACAAATGCAACCAAGCAGGATATACACACATACATGCATACATAAATGTATGCATACATGTATATGCATACATGTATGAATGCATGTGTGTATTTGAGTTACTTAGGAGAGTGTTTTCCTCTCCAACAGTAAATTTTATTAGTGGGCTTATTTTTAGTATCATATAAGTCCTAATTCATTCATGAATGACAAGGCCACCTCAGAGCTCCTCACCAGAAATAAATGTCAGCACCATTCCCCACGTGTAGACTACTCGTGTTCTATAACCTTCTTTTTCTTTTTGTTCAAGTCTTAATTTAGACCTATTGGTTATCTAATAATTATTGTTTCATCTCTGGTTCCTCTTAATAAAAAAGGGCTAATTTACAATTGAGCATTTTCCATCTGAAACTTCAAAATTCATTTACCTTCACTGTTTAAAATAGCTCAGATTAAGGGGATGTTTCCATACTGTCTCAAAATGACCTAAATTCATACCAGTTTCAATAGACTTTATGTGTAAATTTTACAGAGGAAATCTGAGAACTAAGGAATATTTCTTTTTCATTATTTTTCCTGTGGAATAGCTGCCCTCTGTGAAGACTTGCAGATGTGTGATTTATAGGTGAGCATTGAGAGCTTTGTTTTCGCTTATAATGTCTTGACTTTTACAAGCAAGTCACATACAATTTCTGACATTTAACCTGAAACAGAATAAATACAACTGGATATTTTTAAGCAATTCTAAGGGAGTTCAGCTCCCTCTGGAACTTTTTTCAGCCCTTTTGGAAACCGTAACTATCTTGCATAACAGGGCCAAAGTTCAGGGTGAAGCACTGCCTGTGTAGGTTATACTTTTGCAATTTGAGGCGTCGGAGCTGGCAGAAGGCTCTGGGGGCAATGATCAAGGTCTTGGGGGCCCAGGTGTTTTTCCCCTTGACTCTGCTGGTAGGATGTGCTTTCTCCTTGATTCTGAGGGGGAAGTGCTTGAGGAGGAGCAGATGGATCCTGAACATCACAAACTGTTTGTGCAGCTGGTGTTGACAACAGGGATGTGGTTTTCATGACCATGGGACCTTCTTTGAGGATGGAGGACTGTTATGAAGAGACAAATAAGTGGGGTGAAAGCATCTTTGCCAACAGGCTGGCCAAGCTGGTAAGGAGAACTTTAAACTAGAAACAATAGGGAAGAGAGATGATGACCCTAGGGGTTCAAGTGAAGAAGTGGTGAACCAGCCTGGCAAGCAAAGCTTGCAGGATGGTGTAGACAAGAGACCTCCTAATGAACCAAACAGGGTTGAGGGGAGTGCACCTCAAGCATATGCTAGTAAGGAAGTGTCTGCAGGACAGCAGTATAGCAAAAGATCCTCAGACTTTTCACACTTTCTCTGGGAGATCATTGTGACAGGGTGCATCTCTGAAGCGCCTGTACACTACTGCATGCTGCATGGGGAACAAGCAGGAGGAAGTAAGAAGTTCGCATGCAGATGCAGGGCTACTGTCTCATTGGGATCGCAGAGTTATGGTGGGATAGCTCACAGCCTGGAGTTCTGCCATGAATGGGTACAGGCTCTCTAAGAAGGACAGGCAAGGACTGCGAGGAGGGGGGAGCTACCCTTGATGGGAGAGAGTGGTGGAAACACGTGGAGTGCTGCCTAAGAGCAGATGATGAGCCAATTGAGAGCTTATGGGTCAGGATCAGAGAAAAGTTTAACATAGGTGTCTTTAATGGGTGTCTGTCACAGGCTGCCTGATCGGGATTCCTTGTGAGGCCACTCTGAATTATCTTCAAAAGGTCATGGTGATCAGGAGAGGTTCTTGGTGACTAGAAAGAAGTAAATATCATTCCAGTCCTCTGGAAGGACAATCCAGGGAATAAGAGGCTGGTCAACCTCACCTTGGTCCCTGGGAAAGTAATAGAGGAAATAATGCAGGAAACCTTTTCCAGATATAAGAAGGGCAAGGTGGCTGGGAGTAATCTGCATGGATTTACAAAATGGAAATTAAGCCTGACCAGCCTGATAGCCTTCTATGAAAAAATGGCTAGCTCAGTGTAGTGGGTGAGAGCAGTACATCCTTCCCAGCTTCAGCCATTCTGTGTTTCTGTGAGTCTTCCCTTTTTCAGTGGAAATACCATGTATTCAAATCTTGTCCAAAAGGGCCTGGGGAAACTGTCGCAGTTCCACAGTGAAATGGGTCTTTAGTACACAGTTACATTAGCAGCAAAATTCCCAAGGGCTTCTAAGTGAGCCAAATCAGACCTTTACTCCATCTTTCTCTACCCTCTTCCTTGTCTTTTTCCTTCCTCTGCAGTAACTCTCCAAGGATTCCTGCCTCTTTCCTTAGGATGCTTTACAAGATTGTTCACTTGATTTCTTTGTGAGGTAAGCTAACTAGTACTTTCTTCCAGCTTAGTTAAGGGGGATTTGATATTGCTTTGGGTCTGGTATGAAATCAGGTTTTATAATTGTTCATATACATCGAGAAGTGACATGACCCTGCATAGGGAATAAGACGTTGATCTTGAAAGCGCTTGTCAATATGGTTGTGCTCATGAAAAGCTATGCATACAGAGTCAGATGTTATCAGGTAAATCGGATAAAAATCCTTCAGCTCTTGCGAAGAGCTGAGGATGTCATGGGTTGGGTATAGCAACATGGAATTTTTTGGTCATAAATTTGAATGGGGAATGATGTTAATAATAGTTGAATAATTTTTCCAGCTAGAGTTTTCCTGCTGACCAAAAGAAATGAATTGGTTAAATTAGCTCAGCATTCACTTGCTTAACACCCATATGAAAATAATTTTAGAAAACCCAGAAATAAAAAGTAGAAGAATAGATGTTTGCTCACTGGGCCAGATGTGATGTCTGCAGGACAGGTCTCATCCTAATGTAGTCTCTGGTATCTCTGCTGAAGCACAGTGTTATTTGACATGTGTAAATTAATCAGATTCTTCCCCAAAAGAAAATCTCCCAAGCACTGGTGCTTTTGTGAAAAGCTTAGAGCAGCACAAGGGCAATATAAATGTTTTCATTTTTGCTGTCTCTGCTGCATCTGTTCAGTGGATCAGTAAGGAACAGCATTTTATTTTGCTGAGGGCCAGGAGCCTTTCAGGACAGAAATTCAAGTTCTGGTAAAATACAGAGCAGGAAGATTATAAAGAGCTTAAAAAGGGGCAATACCAAAAGGAATCGTAGAGGGGGAAAGGGTGACAATGACATAGTTTTGCTTATTCCTAAAATGTATTGGATTATGTTTTCCAGGCCTAAGAGTAGCTCAAATGTCAGAGAAATGTTTCTTTGGAAGAGGCGATGAGAGTGTTAATCCAGTGATTTGATGCAAATGGATACAAAGACATCTTTGTCTCATTATCAAGCTGAATTGCCTGGAAAATTCATTTAACTAATTTAGGAGGAAGTTAATAAGTTTTTTTTTTTTTTTAATCTTGAAATAATGTAATTTTTAGAATCTCTGAAATAAAAAACATCTTAATATAGCATTATAGTTTGTAATTTGGGAGTTGATGTTATATTCAGCTGTGACTGCACTGCTGTTAAATCTGGTGTGTGATTAGAAAACTATAATAAATACACTTAAAAGGAGAAACAGTCATTTTCTTTGTTCTGCACAATAATTTATTGTGTTTAATTTTTAAGAAAAGATTTCCAGCTAGTATAAACTGGCTGAGTTCTGTCGATATCTGCACAGTTATGACAGCTGATACTAATCGATGAGCTGGCCAATATATTTTTATCAGAGATTTTCAGCTTGCTCAGAAGGAAGCGTTTTTGTCCATCCCATAAAAATAGTGTTCCTCATCAAAAATAATTATGATAAAGGAGCACTCACATTGTGAGGCTATTGGGAAGGACAGCTATATTACAACCTTACAAGTCATTATTTATTACAGCTTTTGACTGTGGCCGTTGTCAATGAACATCAAAACTGTGATTTTAGAATGTGAAGTATCCAAAATTTTGAGAACAAATTTAGACACGCTTTTTCATCTGTATGCTAACTACTACTTGCAACATTTTATGTTGTAAAAATGAAAATGTCTGCTTAAAGGCAGATTCAGGGATGGCATGACAATGAAACTTCTGATATACAGTCACATGAGGATTGAAGTTGTCTAACTTAAGCCATACAAATTCTTGCTAGAGTAGCTATATTTACCAGAACGAATTCTAATTACCATGTATTTTGCTTATAAGGTGGAAATATTCACTGCAAAGACAAGTATTCCCATTTGATATTATTCAGAGTAATAGCTACTCACATGAATAATGATTTCAGGTTTAGGTAGTTTTGAATTTCAAGTTCCTCAGGGTCCCAATGCCATTAAATATATCTTTGGTGTTCCTTGTAGATAATCCCATTCAATATTATAGGTCCCAAGAAAATTCCATGTCTAAACCAAAGCCCAGTACTCAATCGAACTATTCATGTTCGTCTGTTGCTTGCTAAAGCTTGCTAACCAAAGTGCTCATAGACATGGGTCGTGGTCGCACTGATGTCAGCAGAGTACGTGTAAGTCTTCCCTGAACTCGAACCTCCATTTCAAATTCAGTCCCTAAGTCCATCAGACTTTAAGAAACACACTGAAATAGTTACATAGTTTTAAGTTTAAACTTTTTAAGTTCCTACGTTCATCCAAGTTTAAAGTCCTTAAGAAATAATCGCTTTACTTATACAAACAAGAAATAAATCTTATTCAGGCTTTCTGCAAAGTCTCTAATGCACATCATTAATGTCAAGAGTGAGTGTTCTGATGTACACCAAGAATGTCCACATTAACGGTTCTCCTCACAGCCTTAATGCCGTGTTTCAGATTTGACAAGGTCTCATACATGTGACTGGGGACTGTAACCCAGTATATTTAGGTTCTACTGCTGAACAAATACCCTGTGCTGGTACAACCTCATCTATGCTGGATAACCACATCTACATTCATAAATTGCATGAAATGCATGGCACTCAGTCCTGATCTACAGAGCATGTTAACAAGGAGAGGCAGGCATTGATCCACTATCTCTGAACTGGGGGAATACTGTTACTGTTGGGAAAAACTACTAAAGCAGCACTAATGAGCCAGACCTTATTACTCTGTTTCAATTTTTTTTTTCCATCTATCAGAGTTAGAATTTACTAGTTTTCCTAAAAGGGAGAGCATGAGCATGATCTCTCTTCTGCCTGGTCATTTCCTTTCTGGAAACACATACAAATGTACCTAGCTGATTCTCTTCCGTGCCCCTCTCCCTACCTCAGGATATTTTGTTGTGATTAGTCAGCATGCTAAAAATTTTTTACCTGAAGGAAGAATAGACAATCAGAAATGTATTGTGATTACCCAAACCACAGTTCGTCAGAAGCTAGACCAAAAAAAAATTATATATACATACATATATATATATATATATATAAAAGGTGGTGAATGTGGGCAGAAGACAAGGGGACTAAAAGGCCATTGAAGCAATTCCAGGTTCTTGCACTGCTTGCTCATGGCAGAGGGAAGCTATAAAGAAGGAAAGCCGGGTCAGTGAAACAGAATTATTGTTTGGGTTGCTTTCATGCTTGAGATTATTACTATTATTATTTTTGTCCTTTCCATGTTCTTTTAATATATGGCCATTAACTAAAGTAGTAAAGGGGGAAAAAGATATTGCTCGTTTCACAATTACACTGGAATGTTGCTTTGCTAATTAGTTTGCAGAAGCTGTCATGCTGGTCGATATTCTCTTCTCTGCTGAAGACAGCATTATAGTCTGATTTATGTTTTGACTCATCCCCTTGTCCCCTTACGTTAATCGTCTGCTGTTGATAGTCATTTAACTAAATGTGTCTGGGGAAATAGGGTGAATAACAGTAATGTGGAAGACAAGGATTAAAACCATTACCCATATAGCAAAAAAGATTTTACACATTCAAAAAAAGATGAGCCAACTATTCTCTACAAAAAGAAAAAAAAAAAAACCCTTCTGACCTCTGTGGCACCTCTAGTCTCTAGTTTCTCACAGTAGATCACATAAGATATTATAACTTCATATCTATAAGTATATATACGCACACGTGCAATTTCATATATAAATATATTTCTATATAAATATTTAAATATATATGTACATGTGCAATTATATATATATACACTTACTCATTTTCACAGTTGTTAAATTATCATTGGTATATTATTTGAGGACTGTCAGGAAAACTGTACAAAACACATAAGCAGAGCTGAAGTTGCAAGACTCTCATCTCCTAATGACTCTTTCAGAAAGGCTGACCAAGAATTTTCCAGCATTGGATGATGGGATCAGAAGAATGTTATATGTTCTTTTTACTGCAATCTGGTAGATTTTTCTCTCTTCTCTGAGTTTTGTATCATCTGCTCTGTAGACTTCACCAAGGTCTTCTGCCACTGGGATTAGTCCTAGACCAATGTTTTCATTTTTGAATGAAAATTGATCATTGGAAAATAGTTTTGTTTTGTTTTGTTTTGTTTTGTTTTCTAATATAAAATGCCTAGTCCTCCTTTTTTATTTTTTTGTTTATGTGTTTGTATGTTTGTTAGTTTTAGAGCATAGGGATATTTTTTCTAAGGTTAATTTGTTTTGCTTTTGCTGAAAAACTCCAGAGAAATGTAAATATCTGGAGATACTGGGACCAGCTTACACTAAAGCAAGAGGGAGTATTCTTAGGCCACGCCCGAGAAATACTTGATTTAGAAACTCTATAGCTACATGCAGTTAAAGTTCAGGAGTCTCATGATCCTAATATATTGCATTTGGTATGTCCTCCAGACAAATGACATGGTACTCAGAAGAGGTCTATCAAACACAATATCTTCCCTACTTTGGGGAGGGAAAATGTTTATGTGGAATCCTACTGGTTGAAGAGAACAAAAGTACCAGATACCCATATGCACATAGTGTAATGGCTGTATTACAAAAGCAGAAAGATTTATTTTTTGGTGAATATATTTTTTTCATTTCTTTGCTAAAAATCAGTATTTTCCATAAGAGGAAGAGAATTTTCTGACCAGATTTAATCACGGTGCAATAAATGCTAGAAAGATTTGCATGTACTTGAACACCTGTAAAGAAGATAGTAGACTTGGAGAAAACAAACAAACAAACAAAAAAACTGTCCTGTTTTATTTTTCTATGCATTTAGAGATAAAAGTGAACTTCAGTCCTGAAAGAGACATAAGTGCATTTACTTCATTCCTTTTCCTTACAAGAATGGTGGGTTTAGGAAAGCTATTCAAAGCAACAGGGATTATGGAGGCACTTTAGTCTCTCTACATTAATTATAATATTCAAGCAGATTGTTTTGGGTTTCTAATCTTGCCTTCTGTTCTATATAACAGTTTGAAATCTGCTTTCAGGGCACTTTAGCTCGTAAGGGGTAAACATTCAATATGTTCAGCAATTCGACCTTATTGGATACTGGGCCAAAAATATACATGGTCCTTCAGAAGTCATCTCCAAACACTCAGATCTGCAAAGTCATCTGGACACCTCCAGAGAATTTCCTGCAAAATCTTTAGAAAGGACATAAATAGCACACAGCACACCTCTCATCAGCACTTCTTTCCCTTTTCAGTAGTAGCAAAGCCAAAAAAATGCAAGAATTGAAATTAATTAAATCAGCTGTTGTTCTTATTTAAGTTGAATCAATATTCAAATTTGTGTATTTGGGTTTGAAAGCATCTGCCCTTTGACTTCTGCGTGGAAATTTATTCTAAGTCATGCAGTTCCTTTGGTAACCCCCCCCTTTTTTTTTTTTTTTTGTGCTTCTTAGTTCAGCTAGAAGAGGTTTGCCTTTACGTATGACCTCGTCTATCTTCTGCTACGAGTTGTGATGGAGATGGGTAGGTATTTGTTGGACATGCATTTCTCAGAGCCTGTGCTAGATAAAATGGTTGGTCCTGGTCAAAGCCTGTGACATTTAAAAATCCTCTGTGGTATTTCAGCCCCTTTGTTGGTGTGCAGAGAAAATACTGAGTACTTTGCAGATCTAAATTAATTGGTGTTTTAACCTGGGAGTTAACATGAAGAAGAAAACAAATTTCACCAGTGAAATGAATAGTATAATGAGAAAAGTTCGTTACATGGTTAAACAAAATATACCATTCAAATTTTAAATACGTCTTTCAAAGCTATGCTCCAGTTTAAAATATTGTGAGGGATGAAGAGGCTAAATACTTCAGTCATGGAGTATTTT
The DNA here is from genome assembly GCA_013399115.1 of Anseranas semipalmata. NCBI lineage: Eukaryota > Metazoa > Chordata > Aves > Anseriformes > Anseranatidae > Anseranas > Anseranas semipalmata. Next base: position 538,585 of record VXAA01002394.1, read on the forward strand.
TCCTTTTTTCCCCTGATAACCAAAACTGGACTTCAAATACCAAAATAGAGGTGCATTTTCCCACCATAGTTCCTCACCAAAATTAAGAGCTCTTTACGTACATCCAACTATGCACCACTATGCAGGTATGCAGAGCACCCACTCCTTCCACAGACTAATACACATATTTCTTACAACTGGCATTTGTCACTGATACGCACACATTCTATGCTTCACATGTACAAATGGACATAAAGCAAGGTGACATTCTATACTAAGGTAGGAACTGTGCTCTTCAAGTGTCATGGAAATGTATGAATTACCTAGAATTTATTTTAAAAGTCTGTAGAATACAGTAGAGCTGTGTTCACCAAATATTTTAGATCATGCACTCCATCAGTAAAAAAAATTTCTTAGCACAACCCCAATAATATTTATAAATTATAGACACACACTACTGAAATTCTAGTATTTTCTTCCTGCACCCCAATGGATTGTCTTGCACAGACCCTGACATGCGTGCATCCTGCTTTTTGGAGACCACGGGAGTAGAGAGCTTCTGTCTTTTTATAACTTCCCAGAAACAAGAAAAGGGATCAGATGGGTTTTAGAGACAAGATTACCACCTCAGAGCTGTTCATGTTCAGGGTGGTTTTGTTTCATTCCTAAAAGCTTCTCTATTGCAGCCAGTGCATGCTGGGCTCTCTTCTCTGTGCCAGCATGCTAGAGGGATACTTAACTGGTAAAACTGGGCTTTTTATTCAAATAACTGGTTCCAGATAGGTAGGAATGAAACCAATTTCATGCAGCCTTTTTGAGTCGAACCTATTATCTAGTGAAATGGTATAGAAAATCATTGGCTTTGCTATAAGCTTTTGATGTGCAGTAGCGTCTGTTTATTGTGACAATCTATTTCTTCTAAATAACCCATGGAGGCCTTGCAGTGCTGCTGCCCATGCTGCACACGGCAACACTCTGCTAATCAGACATGGAGTAAACTCAAGAAAGGAACCCCCCCAAATAATTTTTAATGAAAAATTCTGAAGCTTGTTCATTTCAGTTTACTTTTCTTGGTTCAAAATGTAAATATCCAAGTAGTTGGGATTCTACTATCTTATAAATGAAAAGTAAGATCACAATTTTTTTTTTTTTTTTTAAACAACATTTTGTGGAAACTTAATAAAATGGAGTTCTGGTAGGAGTGACCTTTAGATTAAACATTTCCAGAAATAGCACCCAGAGTTTTTTGTTTTGCTTGTTGAAGTAGGTAAGTCATCTTTTTATTATGATTCAGGGCTTAACTGAAATATATTTTCATTAAAACACACACACACCAACAACAACTTTTTTTTTTTTTTTGTCAGCTCTAGGGCTAAGCACATCGTGGTGCCAGATTTGGCAGCTGAGGAGCAAACGTAAAGCTGCCTATGAAAGGGAAAGTAGGGAACACATTAAAATATATTGAAAATATCCTTTTTGGCTTTAGTAAACATAGATCAGATGCCTGGCATAGCCTAGATGTGGATGATGAAGTTCATCAAAAGCCAAAAGTGAATAAAGGATAAAAAGCCTCTGTGTCTAGCCTTGACCTGGAGCTACTTCTTGTATCCTGCCATTGGTCTCCAGCCACTTTTGTGCAACAGCCTCAGAATACAGGAATTGTCATGGCATTAAAATTAATTAATTAATTAATTTTTAAAAACTTCTTTTGCCCTAGGTTGGGCATGTCAGGAGTGCTTCCTCCATTCACAGGCTCAGGTGGGTAGGTGGGCTCAGGTAGGTGGACACACCCTGTCACATCCCTGGAAGAAAGGAACAGATCTCCTTACTATTTACCTGTAGTAATATCATCCCCACTGATATATATATATATTTTTTTCCTCCAAGAACCTTTTATAGGAGCAAAGCTGGGGTCCTGCTTTTGGGATATTAATGACTTTTGTTGCTGTGCTGGATGTAGGGTTCAAGATCTGAGACAGCAGTCATTATCAAATAGTTTAAATATATTAATTTGCTTTCATATATATATATTATATATGTATATAATATCTGCGAGCAAATTGAATTTTTTTTGTCTGTTTTGTTGTTGTTGTTGTGGAAAAACATTTTCTTTCTTTCAATCCTCATGGACTTGGCTGGTAAAAACTAACCTGGGAAACGATAATCCGGTTTGTGTTTGCTACATGTATTATGGATCTTTTTGAATTGACACAGAAGTTCAGAAGATTTTTTTTCCCCTTCTATACGGAGGATTTGTTGTGAATAAGAATGAATCTCTGCTTTGCTGATAAATACAAAAGCATGACCTATAAGAATTTTTATCTCCCTCCTTTCATTTTATTGACAAACTTTGGGGCATGCATCCCATCTGCAGTGAGACAGGAATTTGCATAAGTCACAGGGCACAGAATAATGCTTTCCTTTTTGCTATTCCTACAAACTAAATGTCTGCAAATAAGCTCCCAACCCCTGCTATGATCCAGAGAGGTGATCAAAGAGCAGAAAGATAAATGGCTCGAAAATAAAGCATCCTTGCCCTTATACAGTCTTGTGGAGTGGGGGTATTACTTCTACTTCTTTCTTTCTTTTTTATTTTTTTTCAGTCAGGAGTATACAGCTGGATTTTATTTCCTGGATTTGAAATCAGGAGTTAATATCAAACCGCAAAATTATTGGAGTATAGCTTTCATCCTATTTAAGCCTTATTTATCGCTTATGTGAGCCTTTATATATTTGAAAATAATCTAGAAACCATTCCTGAAAATTGGTGCATAATTTAGTGGGACAAAACTAATAGTTTTCTGTAAAAATATAACAGAATTTCCTAATAAAATCAAAACAAAGAAAAACACAAAAAAGAACAACAACAAATAAACAGCCCACTTATAACCTACAGAATTTAGTAGCAAATTAAACCTTTCTGTATTGAATAGATCATTCTATCCATTTAGAAAACTCTTCACATAGATTTACAAAATGAATATCATTCTTTTTTACTTCATTTGAAACTTTATTTTTTACTATTAACAAAATATACCTTAAAATAGGTATGAAAATATCTGAGGGAATGTATTTGCTTAAACAAATTAGTCACTGTGAAAAATTACTACAGACATGTAGTGAACTATAACCTTATTAAAGGATTTTTAAATGAACTAAAAAATTTTTACAATAGGAGTTTAATTCTGTTATTACATTCTGTGGTTTAATAATTACCTATATAATTCAAGATCCATACTCTCATTTACATTAAAGGTTTTCTGCAGACATCTCATAGTGATATATTAAAGATTGTCAGTTTAGCACAGATATAAAGTGTGCCAAATGCAAATGAAAACCAGATTATAAACATTTAAAGATGTCTTTCTACAGGACCCTACAGATTAAACACAGTCATAAAAATCCTACAAGATTTTTCTGTGCAGGAAAGGAAACAGTATATCTATTACTAACATCTCACAAAACAGAGGTCATTGTGGTCCTACTGAAGACGTTGCATTATAGAATTTTTCAGAATTGATACCATATATTCTATCATTACTTTCAGTGAAGTTTGTCTCATCTTACAGTTAACCACCCTAAAAAAAGTTGTGGGAATCACCTCCAGAGTCAAACACCTAACTTCAGATGCCCATACTGTATGTGTCTATGCATGAGCTAATTAAGTTTTAAGTCAGTGGAATAATTAAACTGCATAAACATGACATGCAGAGCCATTCAAGATGGTACACGACAGTGGTATCAAAACTTTTTTCTTTGTGTACCCCATCAGTAAAAGTTGTTGAGCACATATTCCCAACATATTTATATTTATTTATAAATTATATACATGTATTACTGTACTAATATATTATGTACAGTATAAAAAGTACAAAAAAATAGAAGTAAAAAGGGACGAGATAAAGATGAAATAAACACTTTTCTATTATTTTATTTATTAGCAGTAAAAAAAATTTCCTTACGCACCCTAATGTATTGTCTTGCGCACCTGCTGAGGTGCACACACCCCACTTTGGAGACCACTTGTCTAGAGAAACATGCCTGGCCTCCAGATGCTGATTTACAACAGTGCAAGCCACCCATAGGTCCTGTGTAGTGTTTGCCAGGTCCCTTGTATATTTACCTGTACCTACTGCAAACCAGGGCAAAAGAAATGAGCAAGGTTTGCATTACTGAAAAAAAAAAAAAAGTCCTGTTTTTAGCCTTTTTGACAAATGAATAGATTGCTTTTTTTTTTTTCCCCCTGGATATTTAAACTATTTGTTTTCAATGTTTAATGTTTTATTCCTTCCCAACAGAAAAAGCAAGACAAAGGAAAGATGAGATGTGGGATCACTACATGTGGTCAGCAAAACTGTATGTGCTTCTGGCCTCTGTTACTAGAGCTCCCTATGTGTTGCCACGCTATGGAGAGGTCAGCAAAGAGCAGAGGTGAACAAGTGCCCACACCAATGTGCATCCACATTGCCTCTGATCAGGGGACAGCCAGCCCTATACAGCTGTATATTGGCCAAGAATATAATTCAGCTTTCTATAGTGAGACAGGGCACGAGTTTTTAACAACTTTTACATGGATGAAGCTGTTCTCCTCAAGGTCAGATCATAGGAGTTTTAGCTCAAATCTGCAACTGTAGATTTTTCTCCTCATGAGAAAACCCAGAATGATGGAATCAACAAGAAAAAACGGAGACAGAAACCCTGCTTGAAAAAAAAAAAACAACTAACAGAAGCTTAAAAATGCAGGAAGTCCCAGAAAGAAGTTTTATCTGGACTACATCACAATACTTGAAGGAGGTAAGGAATAGCATCTGTGGCCATTTGCACTATAAAATTCTGAGGCTTGCTTCTGCCTCTTAGGGATTTCCAGCTCTTTGTCCAGTTATTTGCTCTGGAAATGGACTTTAACCGTGTGGAAAGAGAACAGTTTCATGAGGCAGCTGAATCCTTAACAAAAAACAGGGAACATTGCAGTCTTTTCCAAGCTGAGCCAGTTTGTTTTTCTCTCTGCTACAGTGCTGATCAGCTGAAAAAGCAATGATGGTGTACTTTGTCTAAAAGTGCCTATTTACTCTCAGTAATTAACCCCTAATTCAGTGGCTGGACAGATAAAGATAATCAAAATATAAAACACCTGGTGTAATTGGAGTTTAAAAATGTCTTCGACCATCTGTATATTTTGCAGTATATGCATTTTCTTTCATCTCCATGCCACAAATCCTTGCTCAAAGGAGTCATTTGTCTGCATGAAAAGCTGTGGTTAAATCCCTCTTTTTTTTTTTTTTTTCCCTCTTACAGCTTTTATTTATACATAGGCTCTTCATGCTTATACTTGTTTTCTGGCAGAGGTGTAACTTATACTATATATATATTTTTTCATTTTATTGTACTTAATAGCTTTCCATGAAAAGAAAGTTTAGATAAAAAAAATCACCCAAAGTTTTTAAGTCATTTCAAAATAGAGAAAGTCCCATCCCAATCAGTGGGAGGCAGAGGATGGTGCACATCAAATATTTAAAAGGTTCATTTCAGATGAACTAATCCTTTGTTTTTATTAAGCTATTAAACAAAATGCTCAGATCAACTTGAAGAGCAATAATTCTAACTTTTGTATTAGCTTCCCTGGTTCTAATCCAGTGTTTCCTGACAAGCACCTTATGGTAATGACAGCGGGACAAGTGTAGCTGGCAACATGTGAGTTGTTTGCATTAGTGTGCAATCCTGGCTTCACTGTGAGATGAAAATAAGAATTTCTTTCATCCAGGAACTGGATGCAGTCAAAGGGTATTGTGGTATTGGCACCTGGTAAACAAAAATCAGGTTAACAGCTGTGATACACGAGGAGAAAAGAGCTGAGTCCAAACGACCAGTTAGGTGTAAAACAGTTAGGTGCCATGCTCTCAGTAAGGTGAAATAGGTGTTAAAAGCGTAAATATCTTTGGAGGTCTCTGTCCAGCCTGCCAGTGACAGCTGTCTGCCAGTGGTCTCAGGTCCTTGTCCCTGGTCTTGTTGTAGAACAAAACATAAGATCATACATCTTGCATAATTTCATTGGAGGGAAATTAATAACACAGGACTGGAAGAGGCCTCCTGGATCACTCAATCCGTCCCATACCCATAGGAAACTGGACAAATTGGTTTTATTCCAGAAGAGACAATAGAATAACAATGCTTTCTCCTCCAATCTGAAACTAAAAGGCACAAAACAGTTTCCATCATCCAAATCAAAGATAAAAATCATTATTATTTTCCTCTAATTGAGTTAAGTGTTAGGAGTGATTTGGTTTCTTAATTATCCTTTTCCACAGTATACAGAAGTGAAGCTCTTTGGAAAACTTGGCAGTGGTCTGCATCTCCTTGCTAGTATCTCTGGCTGATTTATCAGTGTGAAAATGTGTTATAATCTGCATAAAAATGGAGTCTGCAAACTGATTTGGATTAATCAGGTCTGACTGTAATTCTTTTGGTATCCTCATTTGAACAGCACATCAATCATGATGACCTCTTTTGATAATAATGTTACCGTAATATCTAATTTCATATTAATTCCATTGTAATTTAGTGGGCATTCATTCTCACAGTAATTCCTATGGAATTACATCTGACATCCCCATGAATACCAAAATAACTCAACATGATAAATGTTATTACATCGAATACCAAAGGAGGCAATAATGATTTGCCATTTATAATAAAGTGTTGCCTGCAAACCATTAGTGGACATTACTGCCTGGTGTTAAGGATGTTCCTGTGTAAATCTGTTCACATACAACTACATCCTGAATGTCTCCCCTGTGTGCCAACAAGAGCTTGAAGAGAGTTGCTCAGACACCCATTTTCTGGACTCAAGATACATATGATTTATCATCAGCTGCTGAACCCATTCAATCAGTGATCTCATATTGAATCTCACTAGCCAAACCTCGGCAGCCTGTCAATGAGAAAAGCTTGAAAGAGCCCAGAGATGGTTTCCAGCAGTGGTTGTGCCAAGACACTTCCTTATATCCTTGTCTCTCATTAGTGTTAAATTAGTCCCTTCATGTGATAATAAGAGGCTCTCAGCTCCTCGAGGGCTCTGCCTGTCTGATGAGGCACAGCTATGAGTGCTTGTTCATTGCTTGCTGTATATATATAAATGTATATTTTTATATTTATTCAGTGCCTATATATCTCAGTTGATATATATATAGCTTAGAGAGGCAGAGGTGGGTGTGAATGGTGGTTGCCAGCATGATCTTATAGAACAAATGAGACATAATTTGTTCTCAGCTTTTAGACACACCATCATTCTTGAGGAAATAAGGTCGGCCGAAACAGAGTACAGGTATCCTTCACTTGTCTGGATGAGAGCCCCAGGCCATTGGGGGTCACTGCCAGGGCGCATGACCACATCATGAGAACAGCATTAAAGAGAAACTGGAGCCTCAGGCTTTCTACAGCTTCATGCCTGATATTTCTGCAATGGCTTCTTGTGAGACTCACTGCAACCTAACATATGTATATGAGAAAAACAGCAGAAAACTCTGTGTATTTTTAGCTGGCAGCATTGTTAGACCTAATAATTAGTATATGCATGTGCTGAGAGGTAAATGAGGAATGCAACATATATTTTGTTTGTGTATTCCTATTGAAAAAGTAGAAATTAAGCCTAAAGTTCAGATGAAATTTGTTTGCCACTGTTAACAGTGCCCACCATCAGGAATGCTGTAGCAAGCCTCAAGCACTTGGGAGGTGTTTCCCCAACTCAGTGTTCAACCTAGGTATTCCAGCAGAGGCAGGATTTGCAAGCCTAAACCTCCTAGAGCTCCTACAATCAGCAGTGTGTGCACTCAGGATCACCATCAAGACAGTAATTGCAGAAGAGGTGGAAAGCAGGAAACATACTTTATTTCTTCTGATGACAATCAGTGATCAGGCTATTCCAAGATTTTCTGCATATTTAGTTTACTGATTGAGAAGCTCCTGCTTGTGCAGAACTTGCCTGAATTCCAACTTGATCTTTCCTTTTGCAGCAGTTTTTCTGAAAGCTGAAAATGAGTGGGGATAAACTCAAGAATAGACAGTTCCTTCCCATTTCATGCCTGCACAAGTCCATTCTTGTGCACATTCTGTCTGTATTGATTACTTTCATTGAAAGTGAATTTGGTAGGAAACTGATTTTTTCCCCTTCCTTTAGATAGGTATGGCCTTCTTAGAAAATTATTGGTCCATCTAAAAGGGAATTACCTTCTCCAAGAGGCAATCACTATAAGATACACCTTAGGGAACAGTCTATTCATAAAGTCATCAAATGTCATTTTTAGTTATCAAATTGATTTATTTTATTTTATTTTATTTTATTTTATTTTATTTTATTTTATTTTATTCAGAAATCTCTTCCTGAATGTGGTTGAGAAGCTTTATCCCAGAATTTATCACTGAACTACATGAACAATTTACAATGGTAAAACATCAAGGAGTGCTCAAGTAAGCAAACATACAACTCTCTACCCTTTCTTCCTTGTAGCTGGATTTCCCTGCACTGTTAATTCCTTACTCTGTTCAGCATCTTTAGAACAGGTTTGTTCAGAAAATAGATGGGTTACATAAGATTTGGGATCTTCAACCCTTTTGAAGAAATTTATTTCATAAGTATGAACCCTTTAACAGAACTAAGTTTCTCTTGCTCCTCAGTAATGGAAATGAAGATGTTAATGTGTTCTGGATAGGACAGAGAAGAAAGAATGATCACACAGACATAGAAAGCATGAAGCCCTTGATGCTTGGAAAAGATAAGAGAAAAGGATTTCATCTGAAAGCTTAAAAAAGAGTTGCCTGTATATTCAAAGCAGTGCTATCCCCCTATGCAGAGAGAAATAAAAACAAAAACAAAAACCTAGAACAGTTGTTGCCAATTCCTTCTCTGAATAGAAACTTTTATTCAATTAAAAAAATAGCAAAGGGGCAAGGTCCCTGGAGTAACCCAACAAGAAGCACTGCAGTGATATAAGACAGTATATCAGCATGACATTGAAAGTATTCAAGCCTTAAACAGCCTGAGCTGGAGCTTGATAGCTAACACCACAGGTAAGGAAAAGCCGTGTGCCAGGGATGCTGCCAGAGCCACAGCTGACTGAACTCATAAAGTCCATCAGCTGTTATGAATGAGGGCAGCGTGTACAAACTTGTGCTAGTCTCCCCTTTCATGCTGATACAACATTCAGTCTTCGTCTAAGATCTTTAAAGCATCAGTTGTTTGTTTGTTTTTTCCAAAGCAAACGAGTCAGATTCTTCCATGCATTTTAACCCATTTCAGTCACTCTGCATAAAATAGGCCAGTAAAAGAAATATCTCAGATGCTCGTGAAGAATGATATGATTGATTCCACTGCCAAGCAAGTATCAGTACCAAACACAGGCAGAATGGAATAGCCTTAATTTTATCCTGAATTTTATTTCATAATACTCTATAATATAAAGACACTCTGGAGCTTCTTATCAGATGACGATTCAGCACAATCCCCGGTGCTCCTTAGAGTCAATAGGGAAAGTCTTCCAACCAGTAAATGTAGCTTACAATTTTCTTTTCCATATGTGTAGCTGTATATTTCATCTTATTAAAACAACCTTTTTTTTTTTTTTTCCCTCAGATAGGCTATAGGATGCTGTCCTTTCTGTTTTCTGCTGTTCATCTGCCTCTTTTCCTTTGTGCATTCTGCAAACTCAATTAGTAGTTTTAAATATTTATATTTTTTTTATTAATAAATATATTGCTTGGATAATAGTCAGTCCCAGAAAAAACATTCATGATTTTGGGAAAGGCAAAGTAACAAACAATTCATGTTGAGCAAGAAACTGTGGCACATAAAACCAATAAGGTTGATCGGTTTACAGAAAGTGGCTGAAAAGCCAGAGAAGACCTGAAAGTTGGTTGCAAACTCCAATCTGCGAGCACAGTCTGGCACTGCATTGGCATCTCTTTTCATTCTGTGTAGCCCAGGGTTGGATTTTGTGCTTAGGTGTACCATTTGACTTACATATGAACTTTTAAAAAATTTTTAAATGTGAACTTTTAATAATGTTTACATTCTCCTCGAGATATCTTTAGCTCTTTCTCACAGTGGTAGTCTACACTTGTTATGTGGAATTAAGCACTGTTAGTTTTAAATTAGCAAGCTAACATGCAATTCAGCTGTAAAACATGCAGTTGAATAAATATAGGCCAATCAGTCAGTTCTTTATAGGATTTTTGCCATAAAGGTATGTTTTATTCTCTGTGCTGCTGTGGCTACACAGTACAACCTATTCATGTTCTCAATAGTTTAAAACTGTGGTGGACTGCAATGAGAGCAAGACCTTAGAAAGGACCAAACCCTGCTCTCTTTCATACACATGTGCACCCACATACACCAAATTAAACCTTTTCTGAAATTCTTTTTATTTTTCCAGGTAAGAAGTAATATTGAGTGCCTTCTTGACAAAACCTGGCAAGTGTAATTAATAAACGAGTACAGGAAATTACTAACACTAGTGCAGTAAGGGGAACTGAGTCACAGCTTCAGCTGATGACCACACCGTTTCAGAACTAACTAACTAAATAAAAATTAAGGCAGCAGTTTTCCAAAGAGTTTTTTTAATCTTTCCTGTCAATTATAAGCACAAACGGAGAAAAAATGAAGAAAATAGACTGAACAATAGCAGGCAAGTTTCCATCATGTGCGTATTGGTATCTATCTCTTGAAATCAAAGTTCCCATAATATTGAATGCAGGGCGTCATAATGCTATACTGATGTCTGTCCACTAAAGATCCTGGCAAATGTCCTGTCATGCATAATGGTAATGGACGGATGGCACGTTATGATTTGCAGCTACTGCATTTGAAAAGCAAAGAATCACATGTAAAAAATGGTTTGGGGAATGGTTTGGGGTATTACTATTATTTAAAAGTCTAACTATTTCATTCAACAGGTACCACACATCAGGTGTAAAGATGCAGAGAAAGTACCTACAGAAGTGTCTATCCATACCACAGGTTAAGTATTACTTTCTTTTTAAATTTGTCCTTGCAACTGAAAGCCTGAGGCAAGATTTAGGTCTGATACACTCCTGTAAAGTGATAGTAGTACATTAGTTTACTGGCTGTCTACATCCAAACAGAATTTCATCTAAATACTTTATAATGTAGATGGATAAAATATCTTCTGAAATGAGTGTTAGATTGTAGGATTTGTGGTTTTTTGTTTTGTTTTGTTTGGCTTGGTTTTGTTTTTTCATTTTCTTGTTTGGGGCTTTGATGTTTTCACTGTAAATACTGGAACACCGTTCTCCACAGCATGAGGATTTCTCCGATTTTAAAGAAGCCTTTGGCTAGATAGAAGCTATCAAGATTCATGGAAAACAGAAAATAGACACCCAAGAGATGGTGACAAATAAATAATATGAAAAACAAGTGATGTAAGGCTAGATAGCTCCTTCACTCATTTTAGGTGAATCATTCATTTTAGGTGGTATTGCTCTCTGTGTTTTGGATTTTTGCTTGTTTGTTTGCTTGCTTTTATCTAATGCTTGTTAAATTCTGAATCTTTTGCATGTCTGGCAGCAGCACCGGCTGTGCCATCCAGCTGAGATGAAAGTGGTATGAGTTGCTTCCTATAAATTAAGCTCTCTTGCTTAGTTAATCTGTTATAACAGGCTTGGGATGAAGAAAAACAATTCTGCCTGAAACATCCCTATTTCACAGCCAAGTGACACACCTCTTGCCCACCCCTAGAAAGTCCCATGCAGAAGGAAATTGCAATCAGCCACCACAATGACCAAGGAGAGCCAGAAAGCAAGCTGACAAGAATGAATATTCTCATGAATCAAAGTGCCGAGCTTACTTCATAATGGTTCGGAGGTACTATGGTATTGGTTGTCCTCAAATATTTAAACAGTCTGCTGGTATTTATAAAGATGAGTGCAAATTCCCAAAATGTCCTGAAATACAACATGAAAAATTATCCATCTGAAAGCTCACACTGGAAAGGAGATATTAGCATGTATTTCTCTTTTCCACATGGGCATTCTACCCCTGTGCAAATTCTTCGTAGCTGTGCCTGTCCCTTACAATGTGTTCATACAGCATGGAGCACAGTTGGACCTTGATCTTTGCTACAGCATCTTGGCATGAAAATAATGGAAATAATTAATGCAGAGCTATTTCATTATCCTCTGTTCATAATGTGTCAGTCTTTGAGACTGAGAGAAAGGAAGAAAAAAAATCATTTATCTTGTTAGTCTCCCCCGAGTCATAGTAAGTTTTGAAAATATCATTTGCAGCCTCCATATTCACATGAATTATTCATGCCGTTCTGGTAATGATACCTCACATTTCTTTAACCTGTTCATTCAATGCACAAAAAGACAGGAGTGTTCTTGCTCATGTTGAATTTTTATATTTTCTAAGGATATGCTGCACTCAAGCCACCAAGACTTCACCTGAAGCAAGATAACATCGAAGGGGTGAATGTAGCAGATTTCTGCTCATCCCTACAGGAACTTCATGGGATAAGAAGAGAAGCCTACCTTTTCATTGATTCTCCATCAGCCTGGAGAAATACTGAACATAGATTGTTTCTTTAGCTGTTTATATTACTTTACAGATGAACTTTACGTTACAGACGTGTAAGCTGAAGAAAGGGATGGCCCATAGGCCACTTTCTGTGTCTGTACTGGTAAGTTAAACAAGCCCAAGACTGTTCTCTTGTTGAGACCAGCTGGAATGGGACTCTCCACTTCCATCCTATTAACCTCCTTTACTCTCTAAACAAGTCTAAAATGCCTGTTGTGGATTGATATATTGAGTGGCTTGATATTAGTTGCAGCCTGCACCCACAAGTTGTTTAGGAGAGTGTGGGTTACACCAAGGGCTCATCTCTACCAACCAATCTACATCTCTACAATGTACAGTAGAGACGATTGTGTTCTGGTCCTGGATACTTCCTTGTCCCAGTTCAATTTACTAGTGTAAGTGCAGCCTCTTACGCTGATGGCTAAAGGACACCTTTCATTCAAATTGATGAATTTTGGAACATTAAATAAGCAAGCTGCCTCCAGATGAAAAGTATGAAGCCTTAAAGTTTTACTCTGAGAAAAACAAAATTACTCCATTTTCTTTCACCTCCTCTCTCCCACACTTTGCAAAGCATGTGTTAGCATAAACAGAGAAATCAGGTCTTTCTTTTACCAAAGTGACCATGGTTCTATCTGTGAACTGTGCCTTTCCAACCACAGTACCAGTTGCACCCTGGCAGATAGATCTGCTCTGTGTGGAGGTGGTGGCAGCGTGTCCTTAAAATATCCTTTACCCCAGAAAATAAATTCTGCTGGTGTCTGCTGCATTTCTGCCACCACAGCCACAAGCTCTTTTGCAAGCCAAACATGCTTGCTGCCATTCCTTCACATCTGTAACATTTTACTTTAATGCCTTTGCCCCTGAGGAGCTGCAGAGTAGCATTTCAATTCGCCATCCATGGATTTGTCCTAAAGAATTAGAAACATGTCAGCTTATCAGTCTGTGACCTTTTCTATTAACATTGTCTTCAGGTTGACTTGGCAGCACACAAAGAAAATAAATCTTGTTACCCGAAGCTGGTCTGGCTTGCCGGGATAGTGCAGCTGTGGCTCAAATCTGTTGAATTTTTAAATTGCAAACATTGCTATGACTACATAAAATTTATTAGGTAGAACAATCCCTGGAAAGGGGTGGGGGTGGAAAGCAACGGAATAGAAATAATGAAAATAGGTATGAAGGGGGGGTTGGGGGGTGCAAAGCCTGGAAAGTTGCATTGTTTAGCTTATTTACAGCCTGGCCTGACACCCTAGAGATAATGCAAACCATGTAAATTATATGACCTTTTCATGTTGTAATCTTTGAGAGATCTAAGCAGACACATTTCCAAGCTAGCTGCATGGGCCTTCTTTATCACCTCCGCCCAGACTTTTTCAGCCTCCTTTGCTGCTGTGTTGTTTTAATGATAAAGGAATGGGGGGAAGCATGGTGACCTCAGAAAGCGATACCATGGATATGTCTTCTGTCCTGGCACTGCGGCTCCTATGTTTCCCACTGCTTTGATATCCTGTGGCATCCCGTCACAGAACAATGCATAAACTGCCTTCTCTAGAATGCTCTCCACTATCCATCACATAAGGACATTTAGGACTAGGCACAGCTAACCAAACATCTAGTGGTTTCTGAGACACACAAGGGTGTCTGAGATACCCACAGCAGACTTGCAGATTTGACATAGGACCTATGTCCCTGGGGCTGATCAGAAGGCCACAATGTGCTAAGCTACCACAAATGACATGATATGTAGGCAAATGAATTGAGCCCCCAATAGCGGGATTCAATAGCTGCAGATTAAGACATCTTAATTAATGCCTGGACTGAATTGGGTTCTAAACTGCCACGTAGTCACTGGAGACCAATTTAATGCATGCTGTAGAACATAGGGAGGGGGATGAAGGCCTTCTTAAATTAGAGGCCTATTTTTGGCCATAGTTCTTGTGACAGCAGGAATTATACTGCACAGGTCTCTGACTGTAATAATGGCTTAGACACTCAGCATTTGACACCTATGTGAGGACACCTGAATACACTTTTTAAACTTGATTGGAATCCCACGCTTAAAAATCCCAGGAAATCACAACAACAAGGAGTAGAAATGGCTGTTTCATTTCTATGTTAGTTTAGTGGAGATGATGTGACTTTTTTTTCTTCTACTTTCTAGATATCACTTTCTGTGATGTTGGCCAAATTTCTCCTTTTAGATAATACTTTTTATCTCATTTGGGCTCTCACAGTATGCTTGTACAAATGTCTAATCTCATCTGTTGCATTTATGCCCTATTATAACTGTAAAATATCATAATTAATGCATCAGGCAGATATTGAACTTAACAAATTTAAAATTTAAATTACACTAAAGCAGAAGTAACAGAGCAGTTGATCCATGCTGGTAACTATTTCAGAGCAAGTCTGTTCTGAATTTATAAGATAAGGCAGCCTAATTCCAGAATAAGTATCTTCACAAAAACATTTACACTGTGGTAACTAAACCCACTTAAAAATATTTTAATTTATTTTAGACCTCTGCAATAATAATTAATAATAATAATAATAATAATAATCTTTTTTATTAAAAATATGTTTCTATCAAAACAAAATAAAAACATAATGTGGTCTAGGAATTCTCCTGATTCATTTGATTTCCTTCACTCTTTTCTACATCCGAGAAACAGATGTTAGATTACATCTTCCATAATGCACAATGTTCTCGGTTTCTTGGTAAAGGAAGGTGACGTCAGTAAAGTAACTGGTATAGCAAAGCATGACTCCATACCCTGTACAAGAAAACAGGGAGAAAATACACCCGACAGAGGCACGTCTGCATCTTTTGCGGTTCCTGAAAACATTTTCCTTCAGAATATTCCTCCTTCATTACAGTTTTGCAATTCTTTGTGATTATAATGTATTTGAAATGGAAGCTATAGCTTATCATGCTGAGAAAAGCTGGAAACTTCATCTCTATTCTGTTCACTTGGGAGACAGCCTAGAGTCTGCTGAAATTAGACAAATTAAAAGTTCTGTTAAACAAACAGTCCACAGGAAAAATCCCAGGATCAGGAAATCCCTGTGGAGCAGATTTCTGGAAGTTGCCAGGGTACACATGTTGCCTTGTTCTTATCCTCTTCTTCTGTCTACTGTCAAACACAGGTTTTCAGGCTAGATTTTTAAGGTACTCATTTCTGGTCTGACTCAAAATGCCTGTTATGAGGTAATAGTGAACTGAACAAAAGTTGAACTGAATCAGTAACCCCCTTTTCATAGAGGCATTTGAGTTTTGTTTCAAAGAGCTCTTAGGTACTGAGCAGCACCCACCAAACGACCTCCCATCGTACCCTAAGTGACAACAAAACAGAAACCTGTCTTCAAAAAAGTCACTTGGTCCCAGACATTCACATGAATTTAGCTACCTCCTATCAGTTTCAAAACAAATCAGTTGACTCGTTAACCCTAAGTCAATAAGCCTTAGTGTCTTTGTACCGTAAGCCTCAAAACTAAGTCATAGTGAACTACAGTAACGTTTAATGCATTTTGCCAAACTGCAGTTGTTGGAATTCAGATCTTTTAATCTCAATGCCATGAAATTCCTGAAATCAAATGCTGAGTAAAAAATCTCAGCTTCAGGTTGAATCTCTTTAAGTTTTTCAGACTTGCATTGAGAAGGGCTTGGATCTGTGCCAGATCACAACGTAAAGAACCCAAGGAAAAAGGACCTTTTAAATTAAATAGCAAGATTTGTAAGTCAAAATCACTGCTACTGAGTGCTTGGCTCATAATTTTTAGATGGCACTCAGTGGTAATAGCATCCCTAGAAAATTAGATAACAGCAGATCTGTGCCATAGATCAGGATATTCTGTCTTCCTCTTTGTGCAAGTACATGTCAGAGTGTCCTAAGCATTTTTGCAAGTGTTGAAGGAGTCAAACATACAACATTTAATTGGAAGATAAAAAATTGAAGCAGCTTGCCAAATTGCTGATTAGATGGCTGACTGTCCATTGGGTTTTCACTAAATAATTTGCTGATTTATGACCTGACTGATAGTAACAGTTCCTCTCTGCAACATGAAGGCACCCACATTTCTTACTGAGTTTGACAAAGAGCATCACATTCAGTATTTACATAAGCTAAACTAACACTGAGGTTGGTGCTTTAGGCTTCTCACCTTGCACATGGTGTAGAATTTGGGCAGACTGATGCAGAGAGAAAAGGATAGCGTAAGTGCTCAGAGTTTGCATCTCCTCTCATAATCTTTCTCTCCTCTCTTCCATCCCTTTTAGCACCAGCTTCATCTCTGTTTATCTGTTTATGCGGTAGAAAACTACCCAGTTTATTCAGTATGTTTAATATCTTTTCCCTCTGTCAAAACATATATAAATGGATAGCGAGAACTCTTACATGTGTTAATTATATATATGATTTAATTTACATTCAGTACATGTAATATACATTTAAAGACATATTAATATGCATTGTATTATTAATTTTATTTAACATGCTGTTCAACACAATGTATTGACACATAAGATCTTATAACTACAGCAAGAACCAGAGTCCTTGGCTAACCATGGACTCAGAGGTTCATTTTTATTGTCTATTTGCATTTTCTATAAATAATTTACACAGTGTTATGAAGCTGTGCTTTGGTCTTCAGTGGTTATTCCCATAATGTGTAATGCCTAAGCTATGAGAGGTTATTTAAATTAGTTGCATAATTTAGGGGGTAGGGTTTATTTGTTGAAGCAAATATTTGACCAGTTTGATGCAGATTCACCTACCTAACTTCAAGCACCTATACAGTAAAACTCCAGCTTCCCTATATAGAAAAATAAAGATTTTTAGCACTTTTAGGGAGTATTTAGCTTGATTAAAACTTTGATCAGCCCCTAGATTTACCTCATTTTGCCAGCATAAGAAATATAGGATCAATAGGCACTCAATTTATAATATTCTGGTATGTTAAATTCAAGTAAGATAAATATAGGTATTTCCATACAAGCCTTTAAAATCTGATGACACTGAAAATATTTTTCAAGAACATTTCTAAACAAATACATGTGGAGTACAATCATATTTAAGGAAAATACGTACTGAAGGAGACAGATGTAGTGAAATGAATTGATTAGGAATTAGAACAAATATTTACAGAAATTTCATGCACAGTTTCCTAAGTTTGGACTCTAATAGTAAGAAGTAAAAATTATTTTCATAAGCTCTTTTTAGTCTTTAACTTGTGAGGTAGCCTTCACATATTTCTCTCCACATCAGCTTGCTCATCTATTTTTAAACCTCACTTCAGTATGTCTTTTCATCATTACTTACACCTATGAATTTCTCTTTTCCTCTGAGATATATATATATATTACCTCTGTAAACTATTTTGGAAGAGAATTTGTATGAAATACCATAGAGAAGAAATAACATTGTTACCATTAGTCAGTCTCCTCCTAGGCTGAACTTCTAATTAAGTCATTCTTGGTTCCTGCAGGGGAATACTAACCATATGTTTCTAGGGATACCAGGGTTAATTGTCTGCCTAGACTATAGGGACTGCATTTCTTTAACTAGCACAGATTGCTAAAAGAGAATAAGTGAAGCTTTCTGGAACAGAACTATAATTTTAACAAATAAGAGCTATATTCAAAGTATGTTTTTAGAGGTTCACAGGTAGGTGGAGGAAGATTTGGGCAGCAAAAGTAATGAGGTTCACAGCAGAGCAGTTAACATGAGATCTGTATTGAAGGAAAAGGGGCAGATGGAGCAAAAAATAGTTCACCTTGATAGAATGATAGTCACTGCATTTCATTTGAAAGTTTGAGGCTCAGTGTCATTGGGTGGTTGTAGTTTCATACACAGGTTAACATGGTACAACAGTTACTAAACCAAATGAGAGATCAAGGAGAAAATACAGAGTTTGGGCAGTGCTTGGTTCACAGCCATCCAAAAAGGCATGAACAGCCCTATGCAATCTCTTCCTGATGCAGAATCGGCCAAAGTGCAGATGCAGGAACAGCCAGATAGGGCAGTCTTTTGGACATAGCTAAAACAGTTAGGAAATATTTTGTACATAGTGTAAAATAATCTATAGTGATGGATCATGCATGTGTTGGACACTGAACCATGGACCAGCTGGATGTAAGAACCAAGAAAAGCGGTGGATTGAGGAGTCACACCTGATCCAGCTGAAGATACTGCTGCAAGGACCCTTGCAATGGAAACTCCCTTCAACAACCAGACAACCAGCCAGCTGCTGACCAACCAGTGGGATTTGATCTCCCACGTGAGCTTTACCCAGTGCAAAGATTCCAATAAATTAAGGTCGTCCCCCCACCTTTTTTTTTTTTTTTTTAAAAAAAAAGCTCCTCTGTTTGTGAATGCCTGTGCAACACGGATATCAAAACAGATGAATGCTTACCTCAGCACCCTGACAAAGCACAGCCCGAGGTGCTAGATGGCAAGAAGTTGACCCAAATTTAAACCAAGGTTTCCTTCCTTCCTGTAACCCTTTAGCAAGCTGTCAGCACACATTGCTGGAGGTAGAGTACTACCACCGCTACTGTGATTACATTGTGCTAATTGGCTTCAAGCAGCTTATATGAATCACTTCAAATCACAGCTTGAAGTAACTCCCAGCTCCTAGTGAGCCCATGATGTGTTCAGCAAGAGCATTACTGAGCTGGCCTCAGCTTTTCCCAAAACATTAGAGAGCAGCCATGCAAAAGTTTAGCTCAGTCTCTACAGTATCATCTTTCAGACTTGCTCAGCATTGTCTTGAATGAGATGGTGTCTGACAGCAATCACGGAGCGCGCCTCGACGTGCGGATGGGATAGCTGCTGTTACATCAGCCTAAGAACATTCCACTCGGCTGCTCTTTCTGGCCCAGCTGTGTTCCAGCTGTGAAGGCTGGGTGCAAGCTGGGCTGGGTGTCAGACACTATTAAAACTGAGGCGCTGCTGCTGTGTTTGTTTCACACCCTACGGGACTTTACCTCACTTATTTCAAAAATAAAACTGAATACATTAAATGATTTAGCAGCATGGTGGCCAGCTCAGTAACCCTACAGGAACGTTTTCCTCCACATGTATTCTGACCACTCAAAGCATAATGCTGAAAATAAGCCCTTTTATAGTAACAAAATTCAATAACTAGCCAGTGTGACTTTTCCCACTACCTACTGGCTAAAGCCCTTGGCCCAGCACTTCTTTGTGCATCCCTTCTGAGTTTTTTACACATCTAACGATGAGTCCAGTGAAGGTTTGTACTATTGTCTCCTGCTGCTGTGCTCATTGGGTCTTTGGACTGAACTGCATCTCATAGAATGTCACTATAGATTTTCAAGGAATGTACTTGTAGAGGAGGGAAAAGCTGCAAAAAGAGTGATATAAAAATTCAGGATCTGGTCATGTGCTACTTTTGGTTATTCTATCGTGTTTCCCTTTGTGTATCCCTTTACACTTTCTTTGGATGGTTTGTATATTGCAACAAAGAACGAGGTTGGCAAGGCTGACTGTAGGTTGCTTAAGTTCAGATTCCTCATTGTATTTAAGAAGTTCTTTGCTTAATGAAGCCAAGTTTAGGGAGGCAGATTTTTAAATTTCATAAGACATTCTGTGGCACACCCAGTAAACACTTTAACAAAAAATATTTTCAGAAGTACCTACATATCTGATAGCTAATATCTTTGGAAATCTAGGCACTGGAGCAAGAATTCTGCTGACTTTCAAACCAATTTAGATTCATAATTAGTAAAAATTCAGATTAGAGGATTACTGGAGACTACTTGAACCATGATAGCATAAGATACTCAATTCTGTCAAGCTGTAACCCTCAGTGTTGTTACAGCTTTGGTAGAGGTAACCGCTCACACACCATGTTGGTAAGCTGCATGTGTAAGTACACATCATTTGTTCCAGAACAAAGTCAGCTGGCTCAACCTTAGTAACATTTTTGATAAGCTGTTAGTACCTTACTTATTTCAGGCAAAAGCAGAGAGCAGACAAATCTGTATAAGGTATTTAAAGCAGAAACAAGGCTGTGATTTAATTAATGCATATTTAGTCTGTGAACTACAGTTTTATTCAAAAACATGTTTTGAATATATACTGAGATCTTTATGGTGCTGAGAAAATCTGAGCACATTAATATCCAGAAATGCATGGGATTTGTTGCATCTGCATCCTTAGGTGGCTTTGAAATTCTCAAATATAGTTTACAGAACTTTTCAAACTGTTTGAAAATTTCTCGGTGACTCAAAATAGTTAAGTCACAGTTCAAAGCTTATTATATCGAGACCTACAGTAAGCAAGCAGCATAAAAAACATGCTCATCTAGTAATAATCTCACTTATAACTGAAATGTAGTTATCTCTTCAGAATAGGGACACACAGAAAAATGAAACAAAACAAAACAAAACATTCAGGCTAAATTTCAGTAATTCAAATTTGCTTTGTTCCTGCACAGGTGATGCAGCATTTATTTATGTATTTCTATACACCAAGCACTTGTCTTTATTTACTTTTTATTTATTACAGAAGAGGATAAAACTACACAACATCTTGGGACAAGGAGTAAAAGGAATGTTGTATCTAACTGATAAGTACACAACACTTTAACTAAGTAAAATATAACCACCTGAAAGGGAAAGCTAACAGGTCACTTGGGCTAATAGTCCCTAGCATTTTATACAAATAAATAATCCCTGTCTTCTAACACCAGATCTGTTCTTTTCCTTACCTTCTCAATTCTCATCTGAATATATTTTTCTTAATATTTATTTACAAATATCCCTGATACAATCTAATCCAGCACTTTCTGATATTCCCTACCCAATTAAACATAATAATTGAATCCCTCTGCTGCCCTCCTTATGTTGTTAACATAAATTTATATCTAGCTGACTCCCATCACATTTAGTGTGCTTTGGATCAGGCCATATGTGATCTTCCCTGTTCTGCAACAGATCATTATTTTTTAATAGTAGAATGGCATTTTCCGTTTCAAAGTTCTCCAGATATGACCTTTAGGGATTTCACAAACTTTTGTAGCTGTTGTGCAAGACTCCTTATCCTTTTAAAATCCATAATAAATGCCTGTCAGATATTGCTGCAACAGGATAACTTATTGCCTCTACACTAGGATCAATCAAATCCCAGGCCCTGAGATTCAATACGTCTTGTCTAAAAGATGTGAAATTTGCTGAATAAATTAAGGGGGAAGTTTATAGACCTTGTGGACATAAATTAGGAAATCTAGTTGATACACATCTAGGATGCAAATTCCTCATGCAATGTGTAGCTAATGAGCTATGTGATTGCTTAAAAAACACATATAGTTCCAGAAACAGAGCCAGAACTGTGAAGGCCACACATAATTTTGCTAATTATAATGTATCCCTTTCCATTGCTATAATTATGACTTCACTGGCATTGCCATTTATCAGTGTAGCAATTTCATATGAATTCATGCAGCTTCAAGGCATTATTACTTGGTACTACATAGTTATTTGTACCAGTGCATATTTTGTGCAAAATGCAGCTAAATTGGTTCTGTTTTGATAGTGTACTGGAATAAATGGCTTGTCCAGGGAAGAGAGAATTCCTCTATGGCTCTTCCTGGTCTTGCTATTGGATTATTACGACTTTTTCTAAACACTCTTCCCTGTCAGAGTTTCTCCATTGTAAAATGAAAATAGATCACACTTGAAGTGAGTACCTTCAGTGACTGACGGGCTGTAGGATTGGATTCAGCCATTTTCCCTTACCGTGAACTTCTTCCTCTTCTTTTCTCTCTCTCTCTTTTACTTGATCTCATCTTCTTTTAAAGACAGGGAAGAAGACTTATCAGCAATTTACTGTGGAGAAAGGAATCAGAGAAGAAGTGGAAGGTTAGCTAGAAAGAATCAGTTTGTTCTGCATAATGGGATGTATAGTTTGGATGCAAATTGCATGGCACTTGAAGTGAATCACTGAAATTTGTATCTAGGCAGATATAGCCCTGCTTTTAACCCTGACCCAGCAGTGCTTTTTCATATCAACACTGACAGGCTGATCATGGCTTGAATTACTCTGCCCGAAGTAAGGCAACATGAGCACTAAGAGTCTAAGATCCCAATTACCCTTTCAATGGGCAGTGTCGGACTCTTAGAAAAATCTCAGCTCAGCTGTGACCACATGATACTACTGCAGAGACAGACGGATCACACTGTGATGACTGGACATAGCAAAGATAAACCATCTGTGCTGTTTATAGGCATACACATGAATCCACGTGAAAAGGTGATGGTGTTTCCCCCATGCAGAGAGGTGCACACACAGTAAAGATGGTATGTAAATTCAGATTCAAGCATAGACATATATAGGAAGTACTAACTAACTAAACTAATACTAACTGTGATGAAGGACAACAACATAGGGACCCTTTCGTTTTGTTTTTTGTAGGAGTCATTTTTGGGTTGCATGAGATTTTTTTTTTTTTTTTCCTCAGCATGGAGAGTTTTACTTTGACTTAAAAAGGCAGCATTAAAAATTCACTTCTGATATTCTTAAACAACATTAGCTATAGAGAATAAAACTCAGGACAAACTTGCTTCCCTAATTTGTAAGGCTGATGTTCTATTTTTAAAAGGTCTGTGGAACATCTTGATAGTTCACTGTCATGGAAACAACTTCATTAGTGGTTATTAAACAATTACATAAGATCACCAGAGCATGACATGGTGGGGGGAGGGGTCTTAATCTAACATTTTAATTAAATTCTTTCTTCTGAGCAGCTGCTGACCTCCACTGTTGAAGAAAACTCCTGGATTAATGGAATTCAAATGCAGAAGGGACTGTTTCAGTCGTCTAGTTTGAGTGTTTACATAACATGGGGCTGGAAGCATCACTGGTGAGTTCTGCATCTCGACCACAGCTCTTGCAAGAATCACAGAATCTCTTTCTGAAAACATCTAGAAGTTCTTATATCAAGACTTAAAGAAGCAAATTCATGTTTTTCCCAATGAATTATTCTAGCAGTTCATTATGCTATTTAAAATATGTCTCTGCAGTTTGTTGGTTGTTCTGAACCTTATTGCCACAGGGATTGTCAAAAGTTTCCTATGTGAGTAATTAATGCATTTCTTTGTTTCATCCTTTTATATTAAACTGTACATTCACTCAGAGGGATATAACAGAAAGATTTACTTAATGATCGTCTCCTCAGAACACATTATATTTCCTACTCTGCCCAAAGAACTACAATATCTAACTTAGCTGTCTAATCTGGATATATAATGGTTTACAGTAATACCTTTATTAATTTTCCATAGCCACTTTTAACTTCTGAGATTCTGTTTCACTTCCTAGTACTATATTTGAAACTCCGTGTTTCTATGTGTGCATGCATGAGGGAGAGATGGGGAGGAAGAAGTTATGTATGTGTGTATAGATAGATACATATATACATACATACATTACACACGACATGCATAATTGCTCTGAGCAGGGGGTTAAACCAGTTGACCTCCAGTGGTACCTTCTACTAACATCAATCTGTTAATCTATGATTCAGTCCATTGATCATTAACAGAATATCCGAGTGCTTCACATACAACCAAGGATAGACATTCACTACAGCTCTATGAATATTTCAGTCCTCCTTCCTTCCTTCCTTCCTTCCTTCCTTCCTTCCTTCCTTCCTTCCTTCCTTCCTTCCTTCCAATACATCATTCAACAGAAAAACAGCAAAAGGCAAATTCAGCTAAGTTTTGCAATGCATGTTGAGTCACTTTCTCAAAGCCTTCTGGACAACAGTCACATCTATCCACTTCAGATACTTCTATGGAACTCACAATTGATATTTACTGCTCAGTGTTAGGACATAAAGTTGCCAGTTGACTTAGACAAATAATCATAGAAAGGGGAGTGGTTTCTTTCTTCTTAAAATTTTACTTTGTGGATGAACCTTTAACTTGCCACACAAAAATTCTAATTTAATTTGAAATATACATATATGTTTTGCTTTCCAAATACTATTGCCAGAAGCAGAAGAAAATAAATATGCATCAGTTGGTCCTAAATAAATTTAATAAGAATGTTTTTTTTTCAACTATTGTAAAGTGTTCACAGGGATATGGCATCAGAGCTACTTTATGCTGCAAGATTTTTTCCTCCATACAGACACTGATATCGATTGCCCTTGGCTCTACAAAAAAGCTGATTCTTAGAAGGTAGAAAAGCTGTTGTGTCCCACTTTTAAAAGACTGGGATGTTGACATGTCAGAAATTGCTTCATAAGAGTGTCTTCTTTGTAAGATTAATGACAAACCTTAAAAACATTACTTCAGTTGGGGAAAATGTATCTGTCTACTAAAAGTAAATATAGATATGTGAGTGAAAAGATAAGGGAATTACTAAGAAGAAACCATGGGAAGAGGCTCACTGGAAAGATATTTTGCATAATGCAGATGTGTATGCATTTCTTTTTTTTTTTTTACTGCTAGTCCATAGTCTATATTTCAGCCTGTATAGTATCACACTATTGTTATGGTTTAGAACTAGAAGGTGTGTAAAATACAATATTAAAATATTAAAATATATAAATATATATATATATAAATATCAACAAACAATATTGAAATATATAAGAACTTCAGGTGTTCTGTTTCAAAGAATTAAAAAGAGAAAAAAATAATATGAACAATGAAATAAAATAAACAGAAAATAAAAAATAAAAAANACTGCTAGTCCATAGTCTATATTTCAGCCTGTATAGTATCACACTATTGTTATGGTTTAGAACTAGAAGGTGTGTAAAATACAATATTAAAATATTAAAATATATAAATATATATATATATAAATATCGACAAACAGTATTGAAATATATAAGAACTTCAGGTGTTCTGTTTCAAAGAATTAAAAAGAGAAAAAAATAATATGAACAATGAAATAAAATAAACAGAAAATAAAAAATAAAAAAATAAAATAAAAACAAAATACATAAAATTCACAGGTCTTTTATTTTAGCAAATGATTGGATTAATTAGGATTTAAATGAATACTGTGGGAATTACCTTGGTATAACAGTATGAAATTAAGACATAGTTTTACCTCTGTGTTTGCTAATAGACAGTATATTCAATTACATACCAAATCTGATTTACTTGTCTATGCAATTAAAATGAAAATGTTCAGGTCATAATAGTAGAAGCCTTCAACTTTGGTTGTAGCACTATATAATACTGTTGCTGCTGCTCTTGATAATAATTCATATGGAAAGGTATCGCAGTTTTAACTATCAACATGTGCCATCCTGCAATAGAGCTTTGTGTGTCCTGTGTACAAGTCTAAACTTGTGAAAATGAAGCTAATGAAACTGAAATGAAGCTAAATGAAACTAATGCAGCTCTCACACAATATGTCTTGGTGAAGGTCTTTAGTTGCTCCAAGGACCTCTATTTAAGCTATGCCAGTACCTTTTTTAGCCAGCCTTGTGAAGAAATGATTCCAAGTAATGTTATCTTGAATCTCTATTTAGAGATAATAGAGATCTCTATCTCTATTTATTCATCCTGGTGATTTGTGAATTTGATTTCCAAGATGTTCTCCGTTTAATGAAGTATGAACTTTAAACACGAAGTGGTATTGTTTCCATGCTAATAGGCCCAGACAAACAAGGCACAAATCAAAGGGAAAACAACTGTTTGAAAATACAAACAAAAATACCCTGTCTCTGATACCTTGTTAATTACTGAACATATTTAGTATAGTAGTCAAAGTAAGTCATTATAGTAGTCAAAGTAATCTTATTTTGACTACTCAATTTATACATTATACCATTTGATTACTGATTAGAATGTACATCTATTGTGCCTCACATGAGCAATGCCAGGAAACCCAGAGATCTGGTGTTCATGACTACTGTCCTTCCATGCTGGTATCTACCTCAGGTCAGATGGATTCTGTGCAGCAAACAATGAACACCATCTGCATAAAAGGCAGCCTGGGATATATTTCTTCTTTTGTTACACAAAGTATTGATAAAAGTGTATTTTATTACTTTAAAGACGTTACAAGAAGAAAAATCTCTTTTATGCTGGTCTAGAGAGCTTAGGAATTCCCAGTGTCATCCTTATGGGAGAATAGAAGAATGTTTTATTGTTACTAAAGAACATATAGAAGCCTCAAAACTGCCATTTTATTATGGCCCAAGAACTCTAAAATTGCTAAATAAAGCAAGCCTGGTTTTTTTGCTTTTTTTTTTTTNTACCTTTGAGTTTATTGCCCTTCAAAAGTGAGGAATTAAGTGTATATTAGTTTGTCTCCTGCCCTTGAAGAAAAGGAATGACTTTGTTTCTGTTTTTTTATCTAGACCTACTTATGGGCTATCACGCCTGCTACCTACAGCATCCTCCCGGGAGAGATAATAAAAGAATGCAGTTATGTTTTATTACTGATGTGTGATATAGGAGGCATCCTGGCTTCATTCAAGTACTTCAAGTTTTCAGATTTTAGAAAGGAAGCTATCCTGTGTCAGTCCACTGCTTAGGTAGAAGCAGTACAATAGGTGCAGACATTTGAGATGAAGGCTGGATGATCACCAGCCTGCAGAAACTTAGTTGAAAGAATCTATTGGCTCATGTCACAGCTGAGCTGAAGGTCAAGATAAAGAGAGGAAAGAGGATGAGACAGGTGGGCATGGACGATGGATTTATACTGACCACGTCTAAGACTGAGCTATACAATACACATTTGTTCAGAAGCTGGCAGTCTTATTTAGGTTGAACTCATAGTGTTTCAGCTAATAGTGTCTCTCCTGAAACCTCATCATCTCTCTCCAGTCCCATTTCTCTTGCTGCTTGTCAGTAGTTACTGGACACTTCTTGGTGCCAGTCCACCAAATTCCAACAGATCGGCATTTGTAAATTGGCATTTTTAGGCATGCTCAATTTTGAGAAGCCTTGTCCTCCTTTTAGAGGCTGACCCAGTTGCCACCCTGAATATTTAGGACCTCCTGAAATATTAATGATTCATCTGGTAAAACCTTCCCCAACCTCACTGGCACATTGACCTATACCTGT
The DNA here is from genome assembly GCA_013399115.1 of Anseranas semipalmata. NCBI lineage: Eukaryota > Metazoa > Chordata > Aves > Anseriformes > Anseranatidae > Anseranas > Anseranas semipalmata. The sequence continues at coordinate 566,205 of VXAA01002394.1, forward strand.
TAAGGATGGTATCCCAATTCTTTATGAAGGGAAGACAGAGGTATGTATTAGTCCTATTCTGCCTCACATATCTGTTCTTGTATGAAAATGATTCCCAGCAGCACGGACTAGAAAAGAACAAGTTTCAAACTGGACAGTGAAGGTGTATCTATGTTAAAAATTGCACGTATCACATACCACTCCCTGATTTTGAGACATGTTGACAAAGGAGCACCTGCTTTTGCATTACTGAGTTCTCCTAGCCTCTAACAGGTGATTGCATTCAGACTGCATATTGGAAGTGGCTCTGGTCATCTGCAAGTGTTGCAGCATGCTCAGAAATTGTTTAGGATAATGCCTGTTGGTGCAGGTCAAAAGTGTGCTAGGGACTTTCCCATGGACAAATGAATTGCCTGGAAACATTCTTTGACATATTCAGTTTATTGCTGTAGACAACAGCCAGGGTATCAAAAGTCCAGGGCACATCATGGCACGCTCCCCACATAACAAAGCTGCACTTGTGGTCATGAAGATGCAGGTGCTTCCATTGTGCCAAGGACTTTCCATCTTCCACACAAAAAGTTGATTCAACAATGCATTGTTTTTGTAATGCACTTAAGAGATAACACCCTCTCTTCTGCAGATGTTCCAACCCGCCCCACAGCCCAACAATTTCTTCCTGTTGCTGTATACAACTTTCTTAGACTTGCTACCCAGTGGGTCCTTCTGTGGGACAGATAAGAAGGGTCACGTGGAGGCCTTGAACCTCTCTCCAAGTTTGTTTTTAACTTGATCTGTGGATTTATCTCCCAAGACCATGCATGTGCACAACTATACCTGTGTGTATGTGTGTGAGAGAGGGAGGGAAAGGGAAAGGGAGAGAGGAAGAGAGAGGGAGTGAAAAAGCGAGAATGTATGAAAACCAAATTTCTTTTTGAGGGCCAAAAGAAAATGTGAAATGTCTTGCTATCATGGAAAGACTAGGCTTTCGGGCAGAATGTGGCTTTTATCTTTGATAAGGAAAGTCAAGATTTTGTTCTCAAACAGCATGAGTTACAGTTTCTTTATAAATGTCACTGAAGAAGAATGTCTTTAGTACGTCTTTTTTTTATAATGCCATTATTAGGAGGTTATTCAACATTCTAAAAACCAAACAAGCTAAACAACCATAACAAAATAATAACCATTAATAAACAGCAGGATAGGAGGCAGTGCATTTTCAGTTTATGTTCATAAATGACTCAAAGCTCTTAACAAATATCTAGTAATTAGGCTTCAAAACAGACCTGGAAAGTAGTTAGGTATTTTTATCTAGTCCCAAATCACAGGCAATTGCAAGAACACAGAAGCTAAATCAGAAACTGAATCACTAGCAGAGCCAGGAATATAACCTATGAAGTCATCTCTATTCTTCTTTGAGAGGTTAATACTGGAACTGACACTAACCGAAGTATCTTTTGCCCCTGAGAATTGAAAGAGAAAACTCTGTCTGTTTAATTTAGATGCCACATCACTAGCTCTATGGGTTTCTGGCCTTGAGAGGACTACCCAGTCCTCCTAACACAACTACCAAAGTTTCATACATAAATTTAACTGAGCAAAGCATTAACCTCAGAAAGATTGTCCAGCTTATCCGCCCCTCTCTCTCTATCAAATTGCTCAGGGCGGGGACTCTTCATCTAAGTATAAAAGTAATGCTTTGAAGTTTAGCCTTAACTTCCTGACATCTTGCAAGTTGCTTGGAAATTCTCACATGCTAAAAACAGCCGCAAAAACTTGCCCTTTTTTTTTTTTTTTTTCTGGCAGCAAACTACATTGTATGATGTGGGAAAACACAATAACCACAGTGCAAAAAGAGTCAAACACAGTGAAACTTGAAACTCAATTCTGTTACCGCACAAAGATGTCTACTGCCATTTGGGATGATGACAGAGTCATCTGCCTGGCCTTTACTTGATGCTCCAGAGGATAGCAGGTTTCCTGCAGACCTTGTGTCATGTTTGCTAACTCTCTACATCAGACACACATGCAAAGAAGATGACAGTGGTTTCCTGTATATGACCAATTGAAATGAGCCGTTAGAGTGGAATTAATCTTACCCAGCATAATTAAATCTTCAAGTTAGAAATCAGACTTGAAACTAGTCACCCTAGGCTCAGTTAACAGGTACAGGCAACTTCAGATAGTGATTTATCTAAAACAAGAGTTTAAGACAGATGAGAAGGATCACCCTTTGGAGGTATCTGTATTGCAATCACATCCCCTATAATGAGATTTTAAAGTAACAGCTAAATTTTAGGTGTCTGTCCTTTAGTTGTTTAAAGTGAAGTGAGAACTTGGATTGTACTGCAGAGTGCTTTGAGATTTTCAAGACATTACAGTTTGTATATTTCTTTCTCCATCCATCTATTCCTTCACAGTATTGCTAAAGCATGATCACATTAGCAGAATATTTTATTTCTTTAAATGTTGCCATGTATATGTTCACAGGAGCAATGCTTGTAACAGCAAACCCCATACATATCTATATTTGTTCATGTAGCATTGCTGGTCTCTCATCTCCTGACACAGTTCTCTAAAAATGGTTACTAACGTATTTTTTAATAAAAATGCTGTAAGTTATCAAGAACTAATATATTTGCATCAGGAATATGTTGAACTAGATCATGTTTCCTAACTCATGGGCTGCTAAGTTGGGAAACTAGTTAGTTATCTTTACCTCAGAGAAAGTATATAGTAAATGGCAGAGAGAGAGTAGGAGGCTTGAAAAGTCTCAATTATTACCCCAGACTCTGGAGAGCTTCTCATCTTGGAGAACATGGCATGAGTAGATGACACAAAAGCAACTGGTTTAGATGGGAATGGAGGAATAGAGTATGCTAAATTTAGAAGCTGCACTGACATTGCAGAGCAGGGAACCTGTGGGAGTCATTTTCATCTCTCACTGGCAAAATGCCTTCGTTGGGCTGCTGCCAAGGGCACTGCCACTGAGCTGGGAATAATCAGTGCTCTTTGGCCCCGTGTGAAAGCAGAGAGAACAAATAGCATGGCAGATCCTTTTATAAACCTTTTATAAATTTTTCCATGGGAAAAAATATAGGTCTTTTTGTTCCTCCTTATTCTTCCCCATTGTCTCACCCATGTCTGGACATTTTATCTCATTCTGAGAGAAGGGATCACTTTTCAAGGGGACAGTTTTGTGATTTGTTTTCCACTCAGAAAAATATTCTGTTCTTCTGGTCATGGCAAATATGTGGGCAGGGGCTGGAGAGAGGGAGCAGAGCAGTATATTGAGGGTGTTGGTCCTCACTCCTAGAACACCAGAACAACCCTAGAATAACAGAAATTCTACAAAGACCTCGTAGGACTCATTTCATCTCATCCCAAACATTTTATGATTTTATGTTATGATTAGGAAAATGAAGGAACAACAAAGAAAATAACTTATGAAATTCACCCACAGAATCAGTTTTGAAAGCAAAAGTAGAACCTACATTTCCATGATGGGAATCCAGCTCTCTGGCCAGTACATCTTACTTTCACCTTCAGGTTGGCTAGAACACAAAGTAAAAAACTCTTTTGGCCTAAAATCAAGAAAACTTTGTCAGATCAGATTGAAACACCTATTGCATTTCCTTCATTTCACAATTTTTAAAGGTCTTCAAGGAAAGGTCATAAACAAAAATTTCTGTATTGTGATGATCTATATCCTACACTTAGCTGTCTCCAGCAGGGAAAATGAAAGACAGACCTCTTCTCTGCTGGAAGCAGGAGGTGATAAGAGTCTGCTTCCTTTGCAGTGCAGAAGTAGGCAGGATGATTTGGGAGATCTTTCTTTAACTTCAGCAGATTCTATACTTGCTTCAAGTGCTGGCAGGGACTTTGGCCCTGCCACTTACTCAGCAAGGTTGTGCTCCAGCCAGGCTCCCTTGTCAACTTCATCATTTAAGTCAAACTAAGCACTTCTGATTTTTCAGAAAAGACCTGGCTTCTTAAGGATCTTAAACTATGCTGTATCATTTTGGCTTTATATAACCTTATGGTTTTAGTCACTATTATTTATATTTTTCTCTCTTTCCCTAGGAGACAGGATGAAATGACAAAGACCAAACTCTCAGTTCTGGCAAAGCAGGTGGGGAAGGGAAGTCTTTTTTCTGCAGTATATGTACAAAGATGAAACTGAAATATAATCAGTTTAATTGCCCAAGGATACATAATAAACTGAGGGAAAAAGAAAAAAGAAAAAAAAAGCAACAAAACCCTAAAACACCCCCCAAAAAATAATGTCAGAAGAGACAGAAAGAGGGGGGAGCTTTACTCTGCTGTGTGAAGAAGTTTCCATTGGAGGAAAAACCTCTGAGAGGAGAGTCTTCCCTTCCCATCTTATCACAATTGATTTTTTCATGGCTAATTAAAAGGGTTTGCATTAAATACTAGATATTGATTTGTTCAGCATCTTATTTCTGTTTTGGATCTCAGAACATTTGTACCAATATTCCCCCTACAAGGAGAACTTGTGTTAATGATTTCGGCTACCCCATACACTCATGTAGCCAATTAAAGTAAAAGTGTATTCTTCCTGGAAAATTTACCAATTGATTGGGAATTATGTGGAACATTTGAAAGACTTTGCTGTATCTTTGTGAAGTAAATAAAGAATAAAGAACAACCAGGATTATTACAGGTTCTGTATGTATCTGCTGATTAAAGGTGGGTTGGAGTGGATGATCTTTAAGTATGCTTTCCAACCCAAACCATTCTATGATTATATTATTGTAGTGCATGATCATAATATTAAAAGACTCTGGAGCTTTATATATATGTTTAAAACATAGGCATTCTTTAATTTCAAAGCATTCAAACTGGGTTCCTGCACTGTTCTGACCCCAAATCAATGAAACTTCCTCCTGCCTTATGCCCCATCACACTTAAACCAGACTGTAAGTTGGACCTCCAAGAAGGCATTTGCTTGACAGACATGCCCAAGACAAAGTTTCTTTATGTTTTGTCTAGCCCTGTGCCTCAGATCTTTCTTAAAGTTAAGCTATTTCTTTCTAAAATTGATCAGCTCCATCAGCCACTTTGGACAGCTCCTGCCCAGCTGCTGGGGCCCAGCCCGATGCCTGGGACCTGGGGGCTCTGTCCAGACTGGGGGATGCGGCTGCCACTTTCCCCTTTGCAGGCCCGACCGGCAGCAAAGCTGAGC